>PISX010003085.1:0-66766 GCA_004024625.1 Mellivora capensis
CACATATTTTTCTATTTTCAAGAAGTGGACTGTTTATGCTCTCAGTGTCAATGAGTGCTTACCTAATCCTCCTCTCAGAACGTTAAGAGAGAGGATTTACAATAACACACAAAATGGTCCAGCCTCCTGATAGCATTTCTAGGCACATATAGTCTCAGCAGAATAACTTCCACCACTATTTTGCATCTATAATTTATCTCTTTCTTCTCTATAAAATAAAACTGTTATACTTGACAATTTTTTTTAAATTAATGTATTTGTTTGACTTCTACTTAAGGGTCTATAGCCCTAAAGATATGTCCAAACTTTAACCTCTGTAGACAAAGGATAATCTATTATAACCTGAGTTTTGTTTTTAAAAATGTAAGGATACAATCTAACAGCAGAGGCCGAGTTGGAAAAGCTTGTGGACTCTCTACTTCAAGCCAACTTTAACTTTTCAGAAGGTTTGCCTATCTTAAAGCTCAGCACTGTGCAATCTTTCCACATGCTAAGTAGTTTTCTTATAATGCAGGTGTCATCTTCAGCATTCTGGAGGAAATGTTCCCTTAAAGTGAGCCCTCATGAATATTTAGCATGGCTGGCATTGTAGTGGAAATTGCCTTGCTTGCCTCTTCATTGACTTATCAGGACTCATTTTAGGGCATTCCTTTAAGTAAATAACTTTATTAGCATAATAATAGGGCATTCCTATTGATTTCAGTAATAAAGTTTTGTTTGTTTGTTTGTATTTCTGACTAGCTTTGAAACCAAAGCTAAGAGGTTTTTATTTGTTTGGTTTTGTTTTTGTGTTTTCCCCAAGTAACAGGGAATCACTGAAAGTTTTGAGCAATGGAGTTGATTGCTCAGACCACAACATATGTTGAGGACTATTTATCTGTTTAAAAGTATGGAAAATGGATTCTCTGAGGCAATAACTCCTTATAGCAAGAAGGAATGCATGGAAGATACTTGAAGACTGCATTCCTCAAGACAAAGCTCCCTTGGGTTGCAGATAATAAATTAAATTTTAATTGTGACAATAGTTGATATGAAAAGTTTTATTAAATTAAACTGTTGTTAAAAGCAGAAATAATTGGAACTTCACATAATAGTGTTTCTATACTTTGGGGTCTGATAATTTTATGGTAATTCTTTAATTCTATGTTTAAGATTAAAAACAGGCATTACTACTTTTTTTATTCATTATTTCGGAAAGCATAAAAAACTAAAATATTAATTCCAAGAGTATGAAGTTTTAAAATCATGATACAACTACCCGTATTTCAAATTTGATGCTTCCTTATTTTGAAAGTTTCTGCAACTTGATTTTTTAACCTTAACTCATTCCACTTTAATTCAACCTTTAAAGTTTTTATATTTTGAAGCTTCAATAACTTGCACAAACATAAATATGGATATGTACTTTCTCTTTTTTTCTCTTTTTCTCTCTACCTGTAAATATGTCCAAAATTCCAGTTATGAGAGGACTTTAAGGGAATAAATGAGAAAAGCTGACAGGATCTACTGGAATATCTACTTGCAACACACACATGAAAAGTGATTTCCTGAGGAATATTTTCAGGACCCATATGAATTGGAACCATGAGTAATTGTCATTAATCTATCTATGTAGAAAGATTTACTGTCAGTAGCCTGCTTGAGCTTTTTTTACTTAAAATTAACAATTGTGGGACACCTGGATTAAGTGTCTGCCTTCGGCTCAGGTCATCATCTCAGGGTCCTGGGATCAAGCCCACCATTGGGCTCCTTGCTCAGTGGGAAGCCTGCTTCTTCTGCCACCTACCCTCTCCTTGTGTTCTTCCTCTCTCTGTCTCTGTCAAATAAATAAATAACATCTTTAAAAAAATAAAAAAAAATAAAATAAACAATTTCATTCCATATTACATTCCAAAATTCTAAAATAGCTCTAGTATAAAATTAAATTATTTTAGCTCTCAGAAAATTTGTCTTCTTTTAATTAAATATATTATTTAATTAAAATATATTTATATATTTTTATATAAAATATATACTTACATATTAAGTAAAACATATTTATGTATTTATACATATATATTTATATTTATACATATATACATGGCATATATACCAACTAACTCCTTGAAAGAATTTGAAATAGTTGTACCAATGACCTCATCAAATTCAAACAATAATCTGCTAAAAACCAAAAATAAGTAAACAGATAAGGTGATAAATTGCAAAAATATTTCCTCCCTTTGCACTGTAACTATGATATTCTTCCCCAAAAGAGAGAGAGCCTATTTTCCACTCTTGAAATTGGCATGATGTTGGGACTTAATTTGACTATAAGAATGCAGGAGAATGAAAGTGTGCCAGTTCTGAGTTTGGGACTCTGCAATATTTGCATGCTTACTTTCTCTCTTCCTCTTCTTTACCCCACTCTTTCTCCCTCCACCATAGCCTTGTGAATAATCTGGCTGGCTGCCAGAGAGTGAGACTAGTGGAACTAAGGTAAATACGGATCAGCCATTCCTCACCCAATCTGACTGTTGACTACTGATATATGAGTGAACTCAGCTGAGACCAGGAGAAATCCATAGTTTAATCCAGCCCAAACTGCCAAACAACAGAATTATGAAATTGGTTGTTTTAAACCACTGTTTTAGAATATTTTGTTACACAGTAATAGCTAACTACTACAAGAAATGAACAGATAAACCACAGAATAGATGTCTTTAAATAAAGTAGCTTTGACTCCCAAATCTATGAATTCAGTAGCAAATAGAGCCATATTATTAGAATAACCATCAAATTTTACTAAAACCAAGAAAACTAGATCAATTTTGGTAAGTAACCACAAAGTTATATCCATTGGAAATTATATTTTTCCAATTTCCACTAATAATATACTTCTTATCTCTCCCAAATGAACATTATCATGCTTGTTTTTGTACTTACAAAAAATATAATTACAAATTATAACAAAATGTAGGTCCAGTTTTTTATTTAATTTAAATAATGTCCAACTTTTATTTATAGCAAATAGTTTCTTCAGTTTAGACAACTCCACCTAAGCAAATATCAAATGAACACCCAGATGTTAGAATAAAATAGCAGGTCCTAATCTTAGTCCTAACAAATGATAAATAGTAATAAATTCATTTTCCCTCTGTTGTTCCACCTATGAATTAAAGAGAGTGAGCCTCTTACTCACTAACCTTAGAGGGTTGGTGGTTCTTAAGAAGAGGTGAGATGGTTCATCTTAAAATATATCATAAAACATAAAGCACTACGTAAATGTAAATGTAAGGTGATATCACTATTATCAGGGGAAAAGCCTTTCTTCTGGGCTGCATAAACATAGAGAGACAGGACAAAAAGTCTGGCTAAAAATTAATAAGTTTTTTTTTTTTTTGTGAGATACAGAAAGCACTTTTTTGCCCTCCCTTGAGTAGTTGAGGGGAGACTATCTGGTGGGCCATCCAAGCATTTCACAATCAATCTCACATTTCATTAATCAACTGTGGGCATTTAACAAGGCCACCTGCACTTGTTGTTGCTTAACATGAAAAATGCTACCCTGGGTGACTATTTTCTGATTACTCTGAATATTTACGACACTATTTCTCATATTGTCATCAATTCCCCACATATATGTTTTCTAAATATATAAAGTCAAAGGAAGTTTATAAAAATACTATGTTCAGTAAAGACCACAAGGGGGAATGAAGGGAAAGGTAGTGGGGGATAGATGGAAATAGAAAGGAATGGGGGGAGGGAGATAAATGTTCTGGAGCAGGAAACTTTTCAAATGCATTACTCCCTGTAAATCATGGTTTTAATTTTTTAGAAGAACAGCAGATAACCTTCTGTTAACTTTGTGGATTTTATAATAACTTACTTTCTTAAAAAAATTCTTTAGTGTATCCACTTACTCAGAATGAAATACTAATAAAACTAGGGTTTGTGGGGGCACCTGGGTGGTTCAGTGGGTTGGGCCTCTGCCTTTGGCTTAGGTCATGATCTCAGGGTCCTAGGATCGAGTCCCGCATTGGGCTCTCTGCTCAGCGGGGAGCCTGCTTCCCCCCCTCTCTGCTTGCTGCTCTGCCTACTTGTGATCTCTCTCTCTCTCTCTGTCAAATAAATAAATAAATAAAATCTTTAAAACAAAGACAAAAACAAAACCTAGGGTTTGTGGTTCTTTATCCACATGGACCATTTTTCTTTGTCCCATAGCATGGTTGTACACTGAGCTAAGACCCTAACCTCAACCAGCTGTAAAAGTATGGGCTATTGGTCCCAGTGGGAATGTAGTGAAATTAACAGTCACATAGACAGCTAAACAGCCTTTGAGTCCAGGGTTCTGTGTTCTTATTCCTTCTCTTTCTCTCTTTCTATCTCTCTCTCTCTCTCTTTTCTCCACCTCACCCCTTCCAGCTCACTAAGTTCAAGATTCCTTGATGTCTTTAATAGAGGCAAATCTTTTAGGACACAGTTAAAATAATACTTCAAATTAAGATGTACCTGAGAAAGTTCATAAAATACATTCTAACAGTTGCTTAAGTGACTCCTAATAAATAAATCCTTTCTGAAAGAAGGGCATCATAGACTGGAGACGGTCACAAAATCATTAAATGTCTTAATAGGAAATTGAGAGAAGGAAAATGATTGTGAAAAAATGACACTGGATTTGATTTCAAAGATGGACTTAATAGATGTCCCGTTTGGGCAAGGAATTACCCTACATAGGAGGGAGGTCATGTGGATGGATCAAATTAAAACAATATCCCATATAGAAAACAACTCAAAGGGAATGTGCTCCTAATGGTGGGTCAGTCAAGCCATTTGATTTCGGGCACAATGTAGAGCTTAGCGGCTTCTGATTTGTTGATTTGAATTATTTCTGATTTGAATTATTGCTTATAGTGCAATAATTGCATGGCAAAAATCCACTTCACCTTCAACTCCAATGGATTGAAAGTTTGCCTTCAGTTACACAGATTACTTTCATTTTATTTTATGAAGAAGCTGGACCGGGGGAAAGTCAAATCATATATTGGTCTAAAAGGTTACATCACTGGCAGAAGATTAAAAGGCAATGGAAGAGAAGGGTCTTCTGAGGATATTTTGTGTGAGATGACCTGGAACAGATCCTCTTACAATAACCAATTACTGTCTACACCTTGCTCTTTTCTAGCAGATAGTATCAGCAGGATTACTGCAGGATTCAGTCATTTCAGCAGAGACAGCCAGATGTGAAACTGGTGCTGATTGTGGTTGGCATGTGAATGAGATATTCTCAAATATGACTGAAGAACAATTCCAAATGCAAGGTGTAGAAGCCCATGGAAATATAGCAAAATCAGACCAAAAAGTCCCATCTTTGTTAAAATGTTAATAACTGGATCACAGCTATCCTTTCTTGTGGCAGCTCTAATAGCTGCCAATTAGAAGAAAAGTGTAGCCTCCCTATTGTATCTGAACAGTAATATACAGGGTAATTACAAGAGCCCTATGGTAAAAGTTTAGCTAACAAGCTTCTGCAGGGTAAAAAATTTATTATTTTGCTTGTGACAAGGTCTCAGTATAATCTCAAAAAATGAATCCCATGTATTCGGTATTTGAATTAATATAACCATTTGAAACTATAATTCTGCCTGTGAAAGAAATAGGCCCTTTTCATTTACATTTTGTGATGTTTTGCCAATTTTTCATTCAACTCCACACTACAACTTTATATAAAGCAGAGACTTTAGTATAATATATAGACTGTCACTTCACTTCAAAAAGGGAATGATTAAAATAGATCCCAAAGAATTAATCATCTCTGCCTGTAATAAAATCTTAAGCACAATTTTTGGTAAATACTGACATGTTTTGAACTACATCAGAAAATTGACTCAACGGAAAATAAGTAGTATTTTTTATTAAATTCTTTAAAAAAAAATTTTGGGGATTAAGATGTGTTTACTTTACCTTCAGTCATTTTAGTTCCATTATCTGTTCTATATAATTCACATAGAAAAATTGACATACCTTAACACATGATTCCACTTGACACATGAATAACTTTGTGATCTAAAGGTACTTTGTGGGCACATGGGTGGCTCAATGGGTTAAGTGTCTGCCTATAGCTCAGTGCATGATCCCCGGGTCCTGGGATCAAGCCCCATATTGGGCTCCCTGCTCAGCGGGAAGCCTGCTTCTCCCTCTCACACTCCCCATGTGTGTGTTCCCTCTTTCTCTGTCTCTCTCTCTGTCAAATAAATAAATAAAATCTTTAAGAAAATAAAATAAAAATTACTTTGGCCAGATTGAAAATGTTTGGAGCTAGATGTTAACCTGTGTGTTCAAACTGGGTGGGGTCAAAACAAAAGAATGTCCTTGGGCCTCAAATACCTCATCTGAATAATGAAAAAAATATTGCCAGAATTGTTGTGGGAAGTAAATTGCATAAATTTTAAAACATTTTGAAAATGCAATATGAATATTGGGTTAAAATGTTACTGTTATCATTTTAAAAACATAGTATTCTTTTGATGATAAAGGAACAAAAAAAATCATATTTCCTGCCTTTAGCTGGAACATACATCATGCTAGAGTTCATTGGGTGACCATAATCGGTAATAAAAACATGTACAGCCTCTGCATTTATATATCATATAAGAAAGGATTCTTCGAATAACTTACATGCCACAATACTTTTCAAGTCATGATTTATTAGACAAAGGATAGGCACTGTAGTAATGGCACCCATCATTAAGTTTATCAAGGGCGCAGGGTGACCTGACATTGGAAATTTGCCCAGTTTAGTTTTCTCTATATTAATTAGATACCAACAGATCCATCAATCCAATCTTGTAAAGAGCTGGAAATTAGTCATGGAGAATAAGCCACAGAGTAATGACATAGAAGCTGAATGATGTCCATTAACAGAGATCATAGGTAGTAGAAGGTACCAGTCATAAGAAAATTGAAGTCACAGATAAGCAAAAGCCAGAGGCTAAGAAAGGAGCGGAGAGTTCAGTGGTTGACAGTGAGAGCATAAAGCATAAGATAGGTGTAAATGGTTATAGGAAAAAAAGAGGTAGAAGCAGAGGTAGAAAGTGCTCATCATTGTGTAACAGAGCAAGGGGTTACAGATTCTTGGTGCTGAGGGGCCAATAAGGCAACTTAATTGAAAGAACTGCAACATATCATAAACCATGTCCAATTTAATCTAACAGGATAGCTTCTGAGCCAACTCCTTTTTCTTCACTGTTACTTTTCCTTTCTCTTTTAGTATTAGCCAATAATCCCTGCAAATTGAGGCAATATCTCCATTCTTTCCAACCTGTTAAGCTTAGCTTGGCAAAATGGAACCTTGGTAGTGATGTCCATGTTCCTTACCTCTGAAGTTAGACCAACCGTAAGTGATCAAAACATCAGTCATAGTTTTTCCAAGACTCTTATTTGTCTTCTTTTCAGTTAAATTAAAAAAAATAATTGAAATCTCAAAATATATAATCTAATAATATCTAACCACAAAATATCTAATTTATAAATTCTAAATTGATCCTTCCAGTTATGGCCTTTGGCTCCCCCACCGCTTTTTAAAAAATTTCTCACTAATCTGAAATCAGACCACTACGTTTTAGAGAACGGCAAATAAAAGAACTAGGATTTAAACCTAATTCTCTGTACCATCAAATTGACAATTATTCAGAAGCAGTCTTTTCAAAGGGTTAAAATATGGATCAAGCTTGAGGAATATAATGTCTTATATTTGTAGCCCATTATATTATTTCAATATACACCCACACTACACACATCCACTCTCCCACACTCCACTTTTACTTGCAGTATTTGACCTTATTTTTTTTAAAGATTTTATTTATTTATTTGACAGAGGGAGAAAGGCAGGCAGAGAGGCAGGCAGAAGGAGAAGGGAAAGCAAGCTCCCCACTGAGCAGGGAGCCCAATGCGGGACTCAATTCCAGGACCCTGGGATCATGACCTGAGCCGAAGGCAGTCGCTTAACCAACTGAGCCAGCCAGGCGCCCCAGTATTTGACCTTATTTGTCTCTCACAACTTATATAAGGAGGCAGATCGATTGCCTTTATTGTCTATTCGTCAAATGAACCACCAGAAGTTTAAATGCCCTGTCCAAGGTCCCTAAAACAACTCAGGAGAAGCAGAATTAAGTCAGGTATTACACATAGGGGAATCCTTTATACAGTGTCACACTCCTCAGTCATGCTTGCAACAGACATGCAAGATTTAGAAGGATTTCAGAGATTTATTGGTAGAAGTATAGTGTATTTGAAGATGCCTGGATTTAGGGAGGTAAATGAGAAGATGCTAAGAAAAGTATAATATGTGGGAGGTGTTGGAGAGGTAGAGCTCTGTGGGGAGGGAAATCAAAGATTCTGCTCTCAAAAACTCCCATCCCTTTATTCACTATATAATACCCATTGGGCTGTGGGCTGTACTTTAACAGATTAGCCATTCTAAGTCTTGTGGGTGGTGGCCTCAAGCTCAAGGCATTCAGTCAATTTTAGGTCTGGAGATATTTTTCCAACTCTCAACTAGTGCTTGTTTCCCAAAGGCAGGAAAAGAATAGAATTTATTATTGAAAGATAATCAAGTATACTCCTCACAGAGATGTGATTATATAGATGTAGAATACTGTCCAAGAATCACAAAAAAACCCAAAATGAAACAAAACAAAACTACTGTGAACTGTTGATGAGAAACTTTAGGAATCAAAATGCTAAGCTACCATTCTAAAAAAACAAAAATCACAGCATAGTTAAAAAAAATAGACACCAGATACGAATTTTTCATTACTTTTAAAGGCAACAGAATAGATTTTTGGCAAATGAATTCTATTGTTATAATTTCACTGTCTTTCAAATACATGAATGGATAAAAATATTAATTTATTTTGTGGGAGAATAATCAAGTTACATGAAATTGCTCTATGAACACTTGAACTCTAAATGTACAGTTCACTCTGGAATGTTCCACCAAATTAACATGTGGCATGATGAGCCTTCCTGGAACCTTACTGTTCTCAAGCAGTCTCTCCAATACGGGCTAGTTACCCTCTAGATCTGCTCTAAAGCAATTAACTGAGACCTTTCTTTACCATCAACTTGGAGTTTGTGTTCACTTTGCTGGTATTGGATCCTGAGTCTTTTTTTTTTTTTCTTTGTGAATACATTTATTAATGTGATGTGTTTTGTTTTTTTTTTTAATTTTTTTTATTATTATTATTATTATTTTTTTTAATTTCTTTTCAGCGTAACAGAGTTCATAGTTTTACACCACACCCAGTGCTCCATGCAATGCGTGCCCTCCACAATACCCACCACCTGGCTCCCCCACCTTTTTTTTTCTTTATTTATTCTCCTATTTATATCCAATAACTTCTTGAGAAAAGAATTCATGGGAGGTAAGGCCTTAGTTCTTTCATATATGACAATAATTTTATTCTACTTTATGTTTATTACTGCTATCAGTTATGCTAATAAAGTTATATTAAAGTGTTATTATATGACACCAAAATCTTGTTTTTATGTGGGCCATTCTGATCTGTTAATTTTCTATCTTCCATCTCTCTGTCTTTAACTGATATTTTTTATGAGACCCTAAAACTTACTGAATACTGTTGAATTTTTTCACATTTGTCATCATATTTTTACTTCCTACAGTTCTTGTTTATTCTCTTATTAATGTTCTTTAATAGCAGCCTGGCAAACTGTTCTTGATTCATGGATACATTTTCCCTTATCTCTCTGAGGATATTAATAATTTCTTTTTAAGTTTGTTATAAATTCACTGTCTGTATTTTTTTCAAGGTATATTATTCTGCTTGTTTGCCTTGGTGTCTGACTTCAATATTAGAGACCTTCCTCAGGATCTCATGGTCCTTGGCTGACTACTAACACTGAAGAAGGGAAATTGAAAAGTTGACTGGAAACCTGGAGTGCTCCATGAGTTTTGTCAACCATGGTGTTTTGAGAGGTGATTGAAATAAAAAGCTGAAAAAACACCACTGTATCTATCTGTAGGTCTTTTCTCTTACGCTTTTTTAATTTCCCAAGGTATAGTAATAATAAACACTTATCATATGCTTATTACGTACTAGCCAGAGCTCTAAGTACTTATAAGGTATTATTTTATTTAGTCCCCACAACTCTATGAGAAATGTACAATTTTTATCTTAGTGTTATAGATGAAGGCACTGAGACAAAAAGAAGTTTTAAGTAACTTGTTCAAGCTCCCATGGCTAACTAGTGGTTATAAACATAAAGCCCAGTTCATGCCCACTACATCACATTGCTTCTCCAGTCCCCACTGGAAAGATGTAAGTTCTGTGTTACGTGGGTGAAAAGAGCTGTGATATCAACATTCTGTATGTACACAGTTACTTAATCTGTTTTCCATGAAGTATCCCTGCCTTTAACACTGACACTTCCTTTTATACTCACCTCTTATACTCACTCACTCACCAATGCTTGCCTTGGGAAATTTAGTTACAAGATACCACACCTGGGATTTTGGAGGGAGAATTATTATTTGTTAAATATTCACCTATATACAGGCAATAGGATAAGCAATTTAATCATCCTCACTAATTTCATTCATTCATTCATTCAATAAGTATTTATATGCTGTATTATGTATAGATTCCTATAAACAGTAATTTTAACTACAGTAGGTATTATCTGAGAAAGCACTTGCCAATGTCTGGAGACATTTTGGTTGTCATAACTGTGAAGGTGGGGGTTTGCTACAGGTATCCATCCGGTGGGTATAGGCTAGAGATACTTTCAAATATTCCACAATACATAGAACAGTCCCCCACAACAAAGAATTACCTACCCCCAAATGTCAGTAACAGCAAGGATGCAATATTGTGAAATAAAATCTTATGAAAATGCTTACCAATTGAAGTTATAAAGACCTATCTTCTTGTATCAGCACCAGTTCAGCTCCTGTCATTCTCGTACTCTGGTTCTTTAGCCTCAACTGCATTCCTGTTAGCCTGCTAATTTCTCTATATGATATTTTGGGTCAAAGAGGGAAAAGTTTTCCTGCTTACTTCACCTTTCATTACCACCTTTCATCAGAACAGAATAGGAGACTGCTCTCCTATAGTTTAAAAGATTGGCCACAGCAACAGCAATGAAGATCCACAAGAACAACCAAAGACAGTCTACCCCTCGCCTTGAGAACACCAGCCAAAAGGTGCAGTGGAATGACTGTGGTCATACCTCTCTTCACAGACATGGGAGGAAGCAGATTTTTTTTCTCCAAAGAAAGTTGACTCTCCATGGGAATGGGAATGCTCATGTTACCATTGCGAATTAAAAAATTGGTCTCATTGTGCCCAAAGTGTAAGACAGATCCAATAACTGAAGGTGTCTAAGGTTGTTATACTTTTTGAAGAATATCTCATAGGAAAAAGTTTATTTAGGAAAAAAAGTACAGGTTTCTTGAGTCATAAAAGATTTATTGTGTGAGGGGATTTGTTATACTAGAGACTGAAGATACTGCAACAGAATTCATCTGCCATAAAATTGTACCACTACTTTCAAAAATAATAAAAAATTCATAGCTCAATTTTTTTTCTTCAACAGAGTTGGTATCATTTCCAAGTAGAGTGAGAAGTCGTATGTTCTATATTACCTTCAGATTTTAATGTGGGGGAAAAAAGTTTTATTTTTCTGTGAAATCTGATGATAGTTTTATTTCTTCATAAGTGTCTCTTTACCACTTCATCCTGACCAATCTTCCCCTTATATTTATTTCACCTGTATACTTCGGGGCTTCTAAGTCTTCTCTATTACGATTTTTGGACTGTGGGTCTTCATCACAAGCTTGTGAGTGTGTGTGTGTGTATGTGTATGTATGTATGTATGTACATGTGTGTTTTGGGGGGGTATTCTTTACAGAGTTTTTAAAGAGCTAGGAACTAAGTGTTGAAAATTCACAGCTTTGTCCATGTTGTCCTATTTCTCTTGGGTTTTAAAATACAGGCTCATTATATTGACCAACTTTCACAATACTACCAGCAATTTTCAAAAGAGTATGGTCACTTTTTTTTTTTTATGAGGCCTCAATTAAGGTAAACATTTCTATAATTACGTCATTCACATTTTGGCCCATTTTCTAACATAACTATATAAATGAACATGAAATTACCTTCTACTATCTTGTCTAAATCTTTATCTTTTTCACTGAATACACTACTAATGTTGTGAGTGCCTTGCCCATTAAAATATGATAAGAAGTAGACAATTTTCTCCCCACAGAACAGATATTTAAAATAACACAATGGATACTTAGGCAGACCCCATAATGGTCTCCAAATTGAACTAGAGAGTTGCCAGACCCAGCAGGAAACAAGAAAGCAGACTGGTGAGCATTTATGTTTCAGTTCAAATATACTTAAATACTTAATCACTTTAAAATTTCAGCTAATTCTTTGAAAGGAAAAGAATTTCCTGGGGCCTTTTATAAGTGAAGTAATATAGCCTTTTTTAAGACTTTTGGTACTTACATGACCATGAACATTTTCCTCAAATACTTGATAAATTTCAATGAGTCTCAGTTAAAACTTTCCATAAAATTTATAGACGTGATCCCAAGAGATCTTTTCATATAGTTAGAATAGTTTATAATCATACATAAATGATAAGATTTTCCTGTTTTACCATTTTTGTATAGCCTTGAGAATCTTTATTTTTTCCCATCCCCACTGAGGTGACTGGCATGCCAATCACCTTAAAACTTGTGCATTTTGCAAGTTGACAACAGAACCAATGACAATGCATTTGGCTTGATTAGTTTTGTACAATTCATGTCTATTTCTTCTCTAAGGTTTATAATGTTAAGCTCAGCCTTTGTGATTTTTTTCCTTTAAGAGGGATTCTGGAATAAGTACTTTGTCAACTCTAAGACAAGTAACCTAACAACTGAGTAAAAATTCTGAAAGAAACACATAAGATCTTGAGATAAATTTAATCCTTCTCTGAGAAAAGTGGTTGCCTGAATACAAAATTTAAAACAACAACAACAAAAAGTTCCCAAGGGGGGAGGAGGTAAATGGGCAATAAAAGCCCTGAGATCCTGTCCCAGATCCTCACAAGAAACAACATGGAAGAAACACTGAATGTGCTTCCTTGATAGCAATTATCTTATGTTTAGGAGCATAGATTCTGAACCAGCCACCCAGGGTAAATACCCATTCCTACTATTTAACTAATTGTGTGACCTAAGGCAAGTTACTTAACCTCTCTTGGCTCAGTTTCTTCATTTGAAACATGAAGATATTAATAATTTTTACTTCGGAAGTTCTTGTGAGGATTAAATGAGGCAATATAAGTAAAATGGGTAGAAATATGCCTGGCAAACAGCACAGTAAGAATGTTTGTTGTTATTATATCAGCTTGAGGGGACTAAGTATGAGGTGAAAACAAAGTGACCAATGGTCTGGCTGATGCAATGCACACTGGATGGGCCTGGAAGTTGCAACTTCCTGAGGATTTTTAAAGTATGGGTGAGGGGCAAGAAAATGAAACAAGACGACAAGACCAGGAATGAGGTGATAGAATGGAGTCCATTGCGGAACTCCAATACTGAGGCTGCTTGCCTCAAAGACAGCAATCACCTTCAATGAGCCAATACTTCCCTTCCCTCTACCTCTAAGCTACATAAATCCAAACTGTCTTATTCATTTTCTTTAAACATGTGAGGCCATAGTAATTTGATTTATCATTTTTTAAAGTCCTGGGCTTTGAGGAGGTTTCCTTGTTATTTATTTTCTCTAAACAGCAAGGTAGAATTAAACAACACAAGGTGAAAATAATCAGACCGAATTCACTGTAATTCCGGATTTGTTGTCAATAGGGGGAAATGCTTATCTTGCCTGAATATCTCCAATACCTATTTCATAGTTTGTGTGGAGGATTAATTTACTCTACATAAAATGCCTAATATAGGGTCTTACTGAACAGTGCCTGACACATAGGAGTACTCAATAAATATTAGATAATCTTTTCCTTTACAATAAAGGTCAGGCAGGGTTTTTGTAGCCCACCATAAAAGATTGGAGTTCCCTAAGCTCAGGATTCCTCAGCTGTGCATCTACCTGGACTAGTCTGCTTCTCTCCCTGGGGAACTAAGGGTTAAAAGGCACCAGTTGAAACCTGAAGCTCATGCTAATTGTGTGCTATAAGTAATAAAGTCCTTTCTCTCTGGTCCATGAGTCTCCTGTCTTTTGCCAGCATCCTTAAAATCGTGAAATTTAGCTTGTTAGATCTCAATTATGGTAAAATCTCATCTATTTGCAGTTCCTGATGACAATCTTCCCTTTTTCTCAAAAGATTTCTCCCTGGAGCCCAAGAGAAGTGGGCTAGAAAAGGCACTCAATGAGTGAGGGAGGAGTCGGGTAAAGGCGTGAGAAGAAATCTACCTCATACGCCTTGTCCACTTTGAGCTTCAGAACCTGAGTCAGGGAAGGAGAAGTTTTGAATTGGGTAACAGATTGAGGCCTTGATATCAGACTGGAATTAACTTCTTTATTTCTGAAAAAGAAACTTCTTTTATACTTGGCATTGTCTGGGGAAGTCATGGGATCTACCTAAGATATTCTAAGGGCAAGAAAGAGGGCTTTAATGGATCATGGTTGACATTTATGGCAGGAAGACAAAAGATTAAGTTTACGCTTATCTTTTATCAAATCCAGTTTGTTATAGACACTGACAACATGCTTATGAGTATAAATATATGTACAAATAGCTAATATTTATTAAATGACTAATGAGGACACACACACACACACACACACACACCCTCCAAGCACAGTTCTAAGAGTTTTGCACATACCGATTTATCTAATTCTCACAACAACATAAGCTAGGTATGGGTGAGGCCAAGAACAGTTAAAATACACAACTGTGATCATGCAGCTAGAAGGTAGTGGAGCCAGTGTCTGAATGATTTTATTTAAAAATATTTTATCCTACCAATATGGCTTTATAATAAAGATTTTCCCTTTAATTACACTGGTCATCAGTAACATTTTTTATACTTTTTTTTTTAAGATTTTATTTATTTGACAGAGAGAGATCACAAGTAGGCAGAGAAGCAGGCAGAGGGAGAGAGGAGGAAGCAGGCTCCCTGCCTAGCAGAGAGCCTGATGTGGGACTCGATCCCAGGACCTTGAGATCATGACCTGAGCTAAAGGCAGAAGCTTAACCCACTGAGCTACCCAGGCGCCCTGTCATTTTTTATACTTAAAAATAATCTTACAACTTCCTGAGTTTAGTTAACATTTTTTAAATTTTATTTATTTGTTTGACAGGTTACAAGTAGGCAGAGAGGCAGGCAGGGAGAGATGGGGAAGCAGGCTCCCCGCTGAGCCAGGGAGTCCGATTCGGGGCTCGATCCCAGGACCCTAGAACCTTGACCCGAGCCGAAGGCAGAGGCTTTAATCCACTGAGCCACCCAGGTGCCCCGAGTTTAGTTAGCTTTTGAGCCTATTCTTATTCCCTCCAACCTCTAAGGTTTTAAAGAAGCAGTTTATCTGAGTAGGCTCTTCAAGAAAATTCTTACTACATTACTATTATATATCACAGTAACCCAAATAATCATTATAAAATTATCAATAAATTGTGAATGAATGAATGTATGTTTCAGTTACCTATTGCCACCTAACACACTATAAATTGTACTGGCTTAAAACTGCACATTATTATTACCTTTCGCAGTATTTTGGGTTGACTAGGATAAGCTGGAGAGATCTTGCCTGATGTCTCTCACACAGGTGCCATGTGATAATGACTAAGCTGACATCATTTAAAGTCTCCACTAGGCTGGACTTCCAAAAAAGCTTCTCACATGGCTGGCAGCTAATACTGGCTGACATCTGAGAGCTCATCTGCAGCTGTTAACTAGAAGGACCTTTCCATTTAGCTTGGGTTTATCACAGACTGGTGGCTGGGTTTTGAGACAGAACATCCCAGGGGGAAATATCCCAAATGGCAGGAAGCGGGAGCTTCCTGGCCAGTTATGAGGTGGCACTGTATCACTTCCTCCAAAGCTGAATTATGATTTTAATGAGCTCTAGGCACTTTTGCTTTCATAAACCTCTTCATCCATAAAATAAATAGACAAATGAACAAACTTAAATATACGTATTTCATATGATGGCGTTAGTAGAAAGATGAATATATAAACCTATGTTCAAACATTTTCTTAAACCTAATATTCAGCTTTTTATTAATATTCAGCTTTTTATTCTGATTTTAAGAGAAATTAAAATATTTTCATGGGCTCCTAAAAGTCTCATGGCCCCAGATATTGTGCTAGTTGTGTCCAATGGACAAGCTGACCCTGACTTTTGCCACTGTCCATATTGGTCAAAGCAATCACAGGACTCATCAGATTCAATGGGGTAGAAGGAAAATCTCCACTTTTTGATGGGAGGGGACTAGATAACATTGCAGAAAAATATGTGGATAAGACATAACACTACAACCATCTTTAGAAAATAAAAACTGTCAAAATGAACAAGCTTCTGAAAAACATAAACCCTTTTTCCTTTCTTTCTTGAAAAGCATGCAGTAATAACATTAAGCTCTATTACTTGAATAGTCACTGGGAAGGCTTAAAATAATATTTGTTAGTACTCAGGGTTTTCAAGAAAATGTAAAACAGCCACACTGTTTTCAAAATTCTGACATACAAATATAAAGATATATTGTAGGGTAAGGAAACTGTTATCGAAGCAATCATAACTTTACAGAAATTTTCAAAAAATTTAAATGGGTTCACGAAGAAATATTCACCTCTATGGGCAAGTCAAAAACACAATACTAAGGAAATTGATGTTACACTAGACTGTTTCAATTTCAATGCAAGGTGGAACCTAATGGAGTAAACACGCATTCATACCATGACATCAAATGAATAAACGAGTTATGAGTGAGTATCCATGTTGGCTTAATGGACCTAGTTGTTTTCTTCCTCAAAGATTGATATACTTTGGTGCAGAAGACAACCCCTGTCATGTTCTGAGAAATTCCACACACACATATACAAACACACATCTTTTATACCAGTTGGAGTTTCAGTAACATTTTCTAAATAATAGAAATATCAGATGTAGGTGACAAAGTACAAATTCGGTGTATTAAGGATTAGCTAGGATATTTTTCTCTTTCTTCCATAAAAATACAATGCCATTTTTATGCCTGGTTAATATACTAGACTGCAGTCTTAGACATCCACTTACTCGGGGCTATTTCAAAGTACCAATTATAGCAGCATAGAGCTAGCCTGGAAGACTAGAATGAAAAGATTGCCGGGTCAGTGGAAGATTGATCTTACATGCATACGACAATAACTGTGTGAGTCAAAGGAGAGCAAAACAATTTCATACAAAATAGTTAATTCAAAAACAAAACACATAGTGAAAATAGACCAGATTACCATACACTTTTTAAAACATTATGAAACATAAGCTAATGCTCACAGTAGTAGCAATAATTTAGACACCAATTTTGACCTTACAAATGTGGAAGAAATCAGTCTTTTATCTACCAGCATCCATTCTTTTGGAAACTTTATCCCCACTATTGTTTGGGGAGATTGAATTCTCCACCAAACCCTCTAGCCCATAGGACAGCATTCAAATTCAAGTTTCCATTGTATTACCTCACCTCTCCTAACATAGAATTGGTATATTGTGGAGCTCAAATCAAACTGATTTTACTTTGGGATTTACTTTTTTTTTAAATTTAAATCAATTAGCTAACATATAGTATATCATTAGTTTCTGGTGTAGTGTTTAATGATTCATCAGTCATGTATAATACCCAGTGCTCATCACTTCATGTGTCCTCCTTAATGACCATCACCCAGTAACCCCGACCTCCACCCACCTCCCCTTCTGCAACCCTTTGTTTGTTTCCCAGTCAAGAGTCTCTCATGGTTTGTCTCCCTTTCTGATTTCTTCAATTTTCCCTCTCTTCCCCTATGATTCTCCATGCTATTTCTTATATGCCACATATGAGTGAAACCATATGAAAATTTTTTTCTCTGGTTGACTTATTTCACTTAGCATAATACCCTCCAGTTCCAGCCACGCTGATGTGAATTGTAGGTATTCATCCTTTCTGATGGCTGACTAATATTCCATTGTATATATGAACCACATTTTCTATATCCATTTATCTGCTGAAGGACATCTCAGCTCCTTCCACAGTTTGGCTATTGTGGACATTGGTGCTATGAGCACTGGGGTGCATATGGCCCTTCTTTTCACTACATCTGTATCTTTCAAGTAAATACCCAGTAGTCCAATTGCTAGGTCAGAGAGTAGCTCTATTTTTAACTTACTGAGAAATCTCCATACTGTTTTCCAAAGTGACTGTACCAGATTGCATTCCCACCAACAGTGTAGAGGGTTCCCCTTTCTCTACATCTTCGCCAGCATTCGTTTTTTGTCTTGTTAATTTTAGCCATTCCAACTGGTATAAGGTGGTATATCTCATTGTGGTTTTGATTTATATTTCCCCAATGACAGTGATGTGGAGCATTTTTTTCATGTGTCTGTCGGTCATTTGTATATTTTCTTTGGAGAAATGTCTGGTTATGTCTTCCGCCCATTTCTTGACTGGATTATTTGTTTTTTGGGGTATTGAGTTTGATAAGTTATCTGGTATGTCATTTGCAAATATCTTCGCCCATTCCAAAGTCTGCCTTTTAGTTTTCTTGACTGTTTCCTTTGCTGTGCAGAAGCTTTTTGTCTTGATGAAGTCCCAATAGTTCATTTTTGCTTTTTTTCCCTTGCCTTTAGAGATGTGTCTTGCAAAAGGTTGTTGCAGCTGAGGTTGAAGAGGGTATTGACTATATTCTCCTCTAGGATTTGGTGGATTCCTGAATCACATTTATTTTCTGAATAAATCTAAGAAAATGATAATTTCAATGGATATTTGTTGAGTGTTGTATTATATACCAAATACCATCTAAGCATTTTGCACATATTAACTCATTTAATTTTTCCAATAACCCCAAGAGGAAGCAACATTATTAACCATATTTTACAAATGAGGAAACTGATGCACAGAGAACATATAACTTCCTTAGGAATACACAGCTAGTAAGTATAATATTCACACCAAGATTGAAACACAGATAGTCTAACATCAGAGTGTGTGACCTTTATTATATTGTCTCACCTCTAGGGCATCAAAATTGGAAAGAGCACACATGGTTATTTTTATAGGAAAATTCCAGGGGAAGTATTAGCAGTGGTTACTTTTAATTTGTTTAGGAGGCTTATGTTCATTACCAAAGATATAAAAATTAAAGTCCTTATAATTACAGATATGTTCATAAATGTGAAGTTCAAATTTTCAGATATTTAAAAGATACAAATTGCACTCCTTTCTTGAAGTCATTTACCATATACATAGCATATGAAATTTTTTATTAGAAACTTATCCATAAAAAATCACCATTTCATTGTACTAGAATTATGATAGAAATTAGTTTCTCAGCTGATTCGAAAAATTGTGTCTTACTGCTACAAAAGTAGCATAGGGATCTTATGTGTTCATTAATGGCAGATCTATGTCTGATTCCAGCCCTCACTAGACTCTAGAATTTGGGGAATGGGTAACCTCACCTGTCTTCAAGATTCTCCAAAATAGAAACCACTCTAATTTCTAACGTACTATTTTGAGAGTGGCCAGAGGCCAACACTTGTTCTGTCAATAAATCAAAAGCCCCAGTCTCCTGGTCTATCATAAGTCCTATGTCTTCCCCAGCTAGTATATTCACCCTAAATGATAAATCAATAGAACTATCCTAAAATGTTTCAGCAGCTACAAAAAGTGGTGTATTTGTTGGTGCCAGACTCTGTGCTCCTTGCAGGTTCTCTGGATACAAATAATAGAGCTCTCACTTTGATATGTGAGGTTAAGAGAGAATACCCTGTAAGTACATATGACATATCTGAGTCTATAAAATAAAGTTGCTTCTTTCCTTGACATTAGTCCTAAAATTCAAGTTGTGTAGTCAGAGTGCAAAATAGTTTGTGGGTACTGAATAGCCCAACTCTGGTGCTTCCTTTGATCTTTTAATTCCATAAAGCTTATATTGTGTGTCTCACCTACCCCTTTCACTGAAATAGAACTTCTTGACCCTTGAGTGAGCTCCAAAAGTGCAGACTAGGTCAAGCAATGATTAAGACTGATTTTTTTCATGATTATCCTCTATATGGAAGACACCAGGAACTGTTATCCATTGTTATATTTGAAAGGAATTAAAAACATAAAATAGTTCTAACAGACATTTTTCCTCTCTAGTTGCCTATCTAAATGTTTAATTTCATAGTGGTTGTACATAGTTGTAATTGTCCTTAGGCATCTAGTTTCTTGAAATAGTGGCTTGTCCCTCTACAGAAGAATTTTCTCTGTAACTTTAGTTTAAATGTCATATACCAATTATAATTTCTAGCTAATATAAACAATATGATTTATTTTTAAAATACATTCTGAATTCAGACTAAAATAAAAAAAGGAGTGTGGTGTGGGGTAGAAACCAAAGACAAAGCCTTTGAATATTAGTATTTCAGAGTAGGGTCAGGAACAAGCCTAAAGAATGAGGATATTGCCCAAATGAATATACTGGTTACATAAGGATTAGTTTTGAAAAATCTATTCTTGGCCTGTCTTATCCAGGGATTTCTGTAGGACTTTATCTCCTAAATTAATTCAAGAGAATTAGCAAATAAGGTAGATTCCTCAAAATACTCATGTCTATCATGTGTGTTTTAAAGGTTGTCTTTCTCAGGTCTAATCAGCAAAAAGCAAAGAGAAAAAAAGTTGTCCTCTTTTCCCCTCAGTTATCAGTAGTAAATAAGGAAGAAGAAATGGGGAAGAAAAAGGAAATAAGAATGTAGATTGGCTGGTAAAAATATCTTTCTTCTGCTACCATTTAGTATTGGTTAGATTGCCATGAAGAATAAGAATCATGAACTGATATTATTGATAGAAACCCTATAGAAATAATTGAGATATAAATGAGGCATTGGGACTAATTTTTAAAAGTCACTTTGATGGGGTTCCTAGGTGGCTCAGTCATTAAGCATCTGCCTTCGGCTCAGATCATGATTCCAGGGTGCTGGGATCAAGCCCCACATTGGGCTCCCAGCTCAGCGGAAAGGCTGATTCACCCTCTCCCACTCCCCCTGCTTGTGTTTCCTCAATCACTGTGTCTCTTTCTGTCAAATAAATAAGATTAAAAAAATCTAAAAAGTCACTTTGAAACAAAATTATGTTTTAACAGGGAACAAGGATATTTATTTTCACAAAAATAGGATACTAAAGAAGGCATGCTTAGCTGGATTAGTGAGGCTGGCATTAGAAGATAGTCCAAAAACAGAGTTGAAAGGAAGCTTCTGAACTGACTTTATGATTGTGACAATGCTAGGAAAGTCAACAGTAATGATGGGCACAAAGATGAACTTAGTATTACTACATCTATAAACATTAACTAATTTCAGATTCAATCAACTGATTCTATGACCAGGCACCAACTTCCATCAATTAATTGATAATTAGACAATGAGTCCTTCAGGTATTATTATTTGGGGATAATTGTTTTAAATAATCTAGGAAGACAATGAAGATAACCAGAAGGGAACTATAGGTTACATTGCTACAAAGAATCTTATACCCTATTATTGACTGATTCTTTTTGTGTTGAAACTTTTCTTGACGTTAATACATTTTGCTTGATGAGAACATAGTGGGATTGATCTGGTTTGTATGAATCATTTACTGGCCCCTCATCCATTACCATTAATTCAATACCTAAAACTCAGAAGAACACATTCATGATTTGATTTTATCTCCATACATTGAAACTGATCTATTTCTGGCAGGTTACATCCAGGCATAAGTGTTATGGATCAACTAAGCTCAATCCCTAATACAATAGAAAGAAGATAATACCTCATCATTACACAAGTCTGTCAAGTACTATATTTTGCTATTTGCTCTCTTCAGCACAAACACATACCTATTTTAAGTAGAATAACTGTTTTCCCTAAAGTATCACTTCATATTATTAATACAAATATATATTTTCACAATGCATGGTCATTTCAGACAAATCTTCAGGATGGACATTTTTTTAGACTATAAAAATTTACTTCAGCACAATTAAAGTAAATACAGTTCACTGACAAATACAGCAAAATGGTCACTTTCTGGGGGTTCTGGAGAGTTTGAAGTCTACATAGCTGGGAAGACATGACAGGCCTTAGATAAACATGTTTAAGATAATGTTTATTACTCTAATATCTTGCAGCTCTTAAGTTCATGAATCAAAGCATAGGATTTTATAATGGCTATTGAAAATCTTATAAAACAAGAATGATAGTGATGCTGTTCTTAACTGCTAACACATTAAGAACTGGGCATTTTTTAAAGCACTGCATGTAACAACCTTTGGAGTTTCATTTATCTATCTAATAGGAAACTGAGAGTAAGAAGGGGCTCATGGGCAGTGTGAAGTAAAATCAAGACAACAATCTGACCCCAGAGTTCAAACTAAATCTTCATGATGCAACAGTGGGGGGATGGGTTAGCCCGGTGATGGGTATTAAGGAGGGCACATATTGGAAGGAGCCCTGGGTGTTGTGCACAAATGATTAATCATGGAGCACTGCATTGGGAACTAATGAAGTACTGCATGGTGACTAATATAACATAATAAAAAAAGTCAACAATCTAAAAGAAACAAAGTAATATTTATAAAGCAGTTATTATGTGCTGGTTCTATTCTAAGTAATTTACATGTATTCACTCATTCAATCCTTATAATAACCTTATAGAGATAGGTAGTATTCTTATTTTTACTTTATAGATGAGGAAACTGTGGAGAAGAGAATTTAAGAAACCTGCCCAAGGTCAGATATTTAGTAAGTTGTGGCTTCAGAATTTAGATCTGGTTCTAGAGCCCCCAAGCTTAATTATTATTCTCTGCTGCCTGAACTTTTCTAAATTTCCTACAGCTCAAAGTCAACTAGCAATGTGGCACAGCAAGAATATATACTGTTGTGTAATTGACAATGTCCCTATATTTTATTAAAGATCAAGAGGGCTGTATTTCATCAAACCCCAACTAATGAAGTGCAAAAATATAAAAGGAACAAAACTAAGGTAATTCAAGTAGTCCCATTTCTTCAAAACTTCAGAGGGATGAACAGTTCATGGGTGCCATTGACGCTGGTCCCACAGAACTCCTCAAATGAAATGACTTCTTTGAACCTCAATTAGTACTCTGATGCTTCTTCCCTAGTTCTAGGCCAACTTAATGATTGGGGGCAATCATTCATCCTACCAGAAGGGGAAACCCTTATCAACTGTTGGCCTAGCCATTAAGTAGCCTTAGTCTTGGTGTGTGCTGACATTTTATAACCATACATGTATAATCATATAATATTTTATAATCGTATGTCCATAAATCCTCTTACCCAACAAATCTTCCAAACATATTGAATTACTGTCCTTGTTCTTTGATGTACTACTTAAATACACACACTCACACACACACACACACACACACATTCTTTCACCCTTTGATGTGCTTATTTAACACATTTTCTTCCTTCAATTTGGGTGTCTCTTTTATGACACTAACTCACAGAGTTTGCCCATCCTACTTATTATTTGTTCTGCAGTTTTGTACTTGTGTAATTTCACAACGTTCTTTTCTAAGGATTCAAATGTACTTTCATATTCCGGAGGGCTAGTACAATTCCTATAAGATAAAGCACACATTAAAGAAAAAAGATAGTTGATCAAGAAACTACCCTTTCCTGAATGTTTTTAAGATCTCCTGTTTTTATTTCAGTTTTCAAACAAATGATTTTTATTTCTACATACTTTAGAGAGTGTTAATCCCCTTGACTATTAAAGGCATTTTTGAAGTGTTTCTGCATAATTCATACTGAATGTAGTGCTCAGAAGCTAGCATTATTGGGGTATGCATATTAATTATTCATATGCAAATTGAGAACCATGGGACCCAGCACAGCTGGAATATATAACTCTTGCTGCCTTTTCTAAAGTACATTTCTTGTACCCTTGTATTATCATTTCTTTATATAACATTTTCCAATTCACCCAAACAAATGTCTACTCATATTAAGATCTTAACTTTTCCATTAGCTAAAGCAATTATGAATGTGAGAAGATGGAAACTGTTAATACAAAACAATTACACTTTATGGCTCATCTTTTGCAGTCCCCAGAAGCAGAAATATACATCTTTTGGATGTTGTTCTTTATGAACCGTGTATTTCAAACACTTCACCTCTACATCTATTTTTCTCATACTTGAGCATTTTTTATTTATACCCATTGATTTCCCCCTAAAGCAATATTTAGAGAAACATAATTCCAAACTAAAGGTGCAATGAGGGTTCACTTGATTATGATGTCCATCACGACAATCCTCATTTTCTCAGTTGTGACTCCTTCACTGATGAAGATAAAGGGAATAAATATAGAGGCAGAGGGGTAATCATTAAAAGCAGTGGTCTCAGGACACATTATATTCCAAATATCAAAAGCATCCTTAGAAATAGATTCAGAAGTGAAATTCTTTGCTTGAACTTTGGAATTGTTACAGTCTCATTCTTAATATAACAAGTCATCCTAGACCAAGGATCCCTGAGACAGGGAGGGATGTCAGGAGGTACTTTCATCTTGTAGCCCTTGGAAGGCTTACATGGCAATTATCAAATTGAAGTCAAGGGTGACAGGAAGACATCAGCCAGGGATCTTCTGTTTCAAGAAGACATACTTAGAAAGATGCCACCATTGTTCTGGATTAATATCTCCGTTCATAATTCACTTCTGACTAAAAGTATATGGAATGAATAAATCATGGGCATAAGAGGCACCAGCATAGGGGATATAGTCAATGGTACTGTAATAGCATTATATGGTGACAGATGGCAGCTATACTTATGGGGAACATAGCATAATGTATAAAGAAGTTGAATCAATATGTTGTACAGCTGAAACTGATGTAACATTGTGTGTCAAGTATACTCAAAAAAATTTTTAGAACTATATGGAATTTTAAATTGAAGAAAGTTGGTCTTTGGCAGCGATGCTGCTGTCACTCCACTTGGTATTCATTTCCTCTCTTCTCAGGGTGCCTGTGCCAAATCCCCAGGCCTCCAGCCATTCATTTCCTCTCTCCCATTACCATTCTCCTATTAAAAGCTGTACTCCAGAAAGACCTACACTTAGGCATTTAGAGTAACAATCAGATTGAAATGTATCACATCTCCCAGGCCATTTTCACAGAAACAAAAGGCAAAGCCTTAGAAGAGAAAAATTTCAGAGCTGCTGGCATTCCAAGGAGCAGCATGCCTGTGAGAGATATGTGTTATTTAGACAGAGCCTACAAAGCTGCTTCCTGCAGGGTGGATAACTGCCCACTCGTAAGACATGGTCTCTTAAGGTCTTGTCAATAAGACATATGAAGATGAAGACCAGTAGCTCCATAATCCTGATATCCTAAATGTGATGAAATGTCACATAAAAGTCAAACCATTAAATTTGGGAATCAATTATATTAGGCAAAGAACATGAAAGCAAGAAGCTAAATTTTAAAAGTCCAAGTACAAAGATTATTCTAACTTGTCTCTTAACTACTACTTCCTTATCTAACACTGCGAGTGCCTTCATACCCGATAAGGCAACTCCTTTTTTATTTAGAATGATTACCTAGTCCAGGCCTCCTTCATCAATTGAGAGTTTGATTCTACGACTGTCTTTAAACTGGACTCTTTGAGCCCATCCTCTATAATTGCATCAGAACTTCAGCAAGTAATTCCAGAGTATGGCTCCTTAACAGAAAACAAAAATAAAAACAAATATCAACAAAACAACAGCAAAAACCCTACGTGGAATGAGAAATTGAAAATAGCCAAAAGTGTACTGAACTGATACATATATCTCTCATTCCTGCTCTTGATCATCCTGTTGGTGTTGTATTCTTGGAATTCAGATCGCAAGATCTGGAATTCCTGGACTGATTCTGGTTTCCAGTTACTATCTCGCAACATAGCCATGCTTCAGGAGACCTGACATACATTTTCTGAAGTATCATCTTCATCATCATCTTCCCCTGATGAGGTGGTTGTGTTTCCATTTATGTATGCCTCTGTTTTCAAGCTGTTGATAGCGCATATGCCCCTGTCAGTGCATGCTTTTCCACAGCTCCCTGTACTTTTCCCCACAACAGACCCACTGTTACTCCAGTGAGAACAATCTCTTCATAAAATCCCAGAGTTTTCTGGGATTCTAAAAATTCTTTTCTTTCACTTAAATTTTTCTTCTTTTTCTTCCATTTCTTTTAAATTCTTTGTACTCTTCAGAAAGAAGAGTACCATTTTCTACATTTACCTGGGCCCTCACAGAACCCTTAGTCTAGCTGGTTATTCTATACTGCCTTGAATTGTTTTTTATTTTGGGATCTTCTTTCCCTAAGTACATTTTAGGTTAAATAAAGCACACTGGACAGGTTATCTTGGGAAACTGAACATATGCCTTTACCTCTACTTTTTTGAAGCCCATTAAATTAAAGAGATTTAGACTCAAAAGGATAAAGAGGATGGGAGAAAGGAAG
This sequence comes from Mellivora capensis, assembly GCA_004024625.1. Taxonomy (NCBI): domain Eukaryota; kingdom Metazoa; phylum Chordata; class Mammalia; order Carnivora; family Mustelidae; genus Mellivora; species Mellivora capensis. The sequence goes on from PISX010003085.1 coordinate 26,681, forward strand.
GCAATCAATAACTTTGGAAGATGGATAAATAAAAATCTGAATTGGCAGAATGGGTAAAACCAGAATCTGAATGCTTTCCCCAGGAAAAGATAAGAAAGAAGCTGACATATACTATAGAGAGAATTGGAGGCACCAGGAACTTAATACTAGCATAATGGATTACATACTGGATAAGGAGTACTAAGATGCTTCAGATATCCTCTGAAAGCCCATGTCACCAGGCAACTCTCCTCCCCCATCCTAGATGGAGGGAGCCTGGAGTTTTGCTCACTCCAACAACCGAACCAGATACACTCCATGATCATAGCTGCCAGAGAGTAGATGCTGGAAACAACTACTTAGTTAATAAAGGAACTATATCAAACACTGAAATCAACTGTGACCTTCTTCATCACCTTCCACAGATTAGAACCCAGATTGCTGGTAACGTCCCACTCAGCACCTAAAAGTGTATAAACTATTTCTCTTTAATTTACAATCTTCCCCCACAAGTACAATGACATTTAGAGATACAGCAGTGAAACAGTAATTTTCTCAGTATTTCTTAACAATGAATCAAAAGCCATGGAGAATTTGAAATTTTGAGGAAAGACTTCAGCATAAAAGACTAATAAACAAGTTGGAAAACAAAACTAATAAACAAGTTGGAAAACAAAAGAAATGATTACAGCAGAAACAAGGTAGAAAGCAGAATAAGACATCAAAATAAAATTATAATCCACGTACTAATTTTTATAGAGAATGTTATAACAAAAAATTAAGAAATAGGGCTATTCTTCAGTCTCCTTTAATTATAATTATCTCAGTTGCTATGATAGTAATGCTTAAATAATATATTTGTTTGCATATCAAATTAAAGGTAAATTATTTCTCTTTCATTTTTATTGAATTAAGTATGCTGTATAGTTTCTTGCATATCTAGATATCAAGCAATTGTTGAGGGTCTTATTTAATGCTACTAAGAGCTTCCTTAAAAAGCAAAACTCTAGCATTTTTCTAACAATCCTCTGAGCCCTCTGAAGCAGCTTCATTTCTGTTTTCTTTTTCTTGCTAACCAGCCTTACTTCCTAGAAGATCTGTCTTAGACAGTGTCATTATGACCTTAGACCACTCCAACAGCATTTTTGCAACCCTCTGTTCAATCATTTCTTACAACCTGTTTTTTGGTGGAATATTTTAGAACACATATCACAAGTTAAATATAGTTAAGTTACATATTTTTCTACACTGACACCCAGCTGTCCTGCCAGGAACTTTACAGATGACAAGCATAATAAATACCTCACTCTGGTTCTTCCTCAGGTTTCTGGATAATCTAGAAACCAGCCTGAATTAAACCAGCCCCACTTTTTTGCTCATCATAATTATATAAGCATTGACCATATAAAATTTGGACATTTTTAGCTTATTGTCAGTGAATTCATTTTAGTAGACACTGGGTTGAATTATCTCTCATAAAACCACATTATGGTTTTCTGGTTTGGGTTCATCAAAGAGCAAAGGAAAGAACAGTTTAATGTTTAGATTTCTTCTATGAAAAATGACTGTGCTCTTCAAGTATTTAGTTGGTGACCAGCTTCCATGGTATCCAGGCTTTCATGGAATCATTTACTACCTGGAGAGTTTAAGCTTTGTTTTCTGATATGAGTTTAATAACACTCAAAACCCCTGGGGTTTAGTAATCAGAATTGGGTGTTTATGCCCAACACTTGAAGAGCTAGCTCATCAGAAAGAATGAATGAAAATCCTTTACCCTGAATTTTAAAAAATGTCAGTACTTGCAAAAAAAAAATCTTTAAAAAGAAAACAGCAATGGAGGAAGTAAGAAAAAAAAATTTATTATATTTAAGGCCTGACGTTATTGTCTGATTCTCATCAGCAGATTAATTTCAATACTATTTCTTTAACTAAAGTTTTGGAGTTTAAGGTCAATTTTAATTAACAGTTGAAAAGTGCATCCAAAACATTCAAAACATGAGGCACTCTGAGATGATTTTTGTTGTGTGTGGTTTCCATTTTGGCATCTTGTACTTCCTCTGACATTTTGTGGGTTTTGTATTATTTCATTTTATTTTCAGGAAGCAGCACTAACGAAAAACATTGCTGGTATCAAAATTCCAGCTGAGCTTTATTCACTTTGATTCACCCCATAACTAGTTTCGACGTCTGCAAGTGATATGAACTGGAGAGTTGAACAATTAGCTACTAAATATTGTCCCTGAAGCTACTTTTCCCCCAGTTGTTTCTTAGTGTCATGATTATCAGAGCAATTACTCCCTCTTTTCTATTGTAAGATGTAGCCATATTTCAGTCCCTGTGGCACAAATATTTAATAAAATGGTCTTGGTGTGTTAGAATTTCATTGCTGGGAAAACACAGCATCTGACCAGGCTCCTAAAATACAGGCATTAATTTTATGTGTATAATATCTTGCTTGAAAGCTACAACAGAAGAGGTGTGCAATTTCTGACAGGAGTTTTCAAGTTGTGTCTCTGAATATATTTTCAGTGGAGGGATAAAAAGGTCCAAATTTACATTTTAGTCACTTTAAAAATGGGATCGAATTCTCAACATTCACAGTTTGGTTCGGATGCCGATGCTGATGTCAGGACACCTACCAAACAGGTATAGAGACGTTTACTACTTACAAAATGAGCTTTCTGGGGAGAGCGGAGTGGCTCACAACCAGGTCCAAAATGGGCTGAAAGAGCAAAGAAAGGAGAATGGCTTAGGTTTTCACGGTGGTTCAGGATGGTGGCTGGGTGACAGGGTGGGCATGTGCCAGCAGAGATTTATGGTTTGAACTTCTTGCCACAGGGAGCTCTATGCTTCCTTATCCTCTTATGCAGATGTGGGGCAGATGGGGAAAAAGAGGGGTATAGCTTAAAGGTTTTCGGCTGTCAAAGATCAACATTAAATCAAACTACTTATTGTAATTGGCATTTAACATTCCCTTCCTAATGAATATTTGGTATCAACTTACTGATCATAATTTGCAAGGTTCCTAGACTTCATTAGTTGTTGATTAAGACTAATACATTTTTTAAAAGGTGAGGTCTTCATTAATGTGGCTTGTCGAATAGAAATAAATGATGTGTAAGTTGTTATAGATAGTGATGATTGCATACTGTTTAAATTTATTTTTACTTTTTAAAATGTCTGTTTGTTGCCCATGTTAATATAGACCAGTGGTTTGCAAACATTAACATGCCCGAATATGACCTGAAAAATCTTGTTAAAACACAGATTGCCTGGACCTCATCCCCAGAGTTTCTGATTTAGTAGGTCTGAGGTGGTGCTCAATAATTTGCATTTCTAACAAGTTCCCAAATAATATTGATACTATTGTCTAGGGGCCACACTTTGGGAATGACCAATCTAGTTTTTGAGGGTTTTTCTTGTTTTTTTTTTTTTTTTTTTAGTTTTGGGCTTTTAATAATTTGTTTCCCGGTATCTTGTCCCTATGAGGGTTTGCAGCTCTTTAAGTATCATTGAATAATGAGTTTTGGTTGTTCATATTAAAAGCAAGGCCCTCTTAATAGCTAAAGAGCTATCTTGTTATTTTCTAGCTGTAGCTCACACTACAATAGCCTCCTATTTATTAGTATTTTGTGATATTTATACTAAAATATACTATAGCTTAATAAATTTAATTGTGACATTGGATAAATATTCATAAAATTATATGATCTGTGGCATTTCTTTCTGGCAATAATACTTAAGACTGTATAATTAAATTGAACTAGTAGCTCTCGAAAAGTTTAGGGAAAGTGAATAAACTCCAGGTGTTCTTATAACTATTTTCTTCACCAAGGTTCCTCATTCACCAAGGAACCTGCTCTTTCCAAATTGTCTTCACTTTCAACATTAGATTATTGGGTGTAGTGAGAAAAGATGGTAGAATAGAAAACACATGAAACTAAGAGTCAGGAAATACAGATTCTGGACTAATTTTGCCACTAATTTTTATGTGATCATGGGCAAACTATCTAAACCAGTTGGCAAGTTTTTATGAAAAGGCAAGATAGTAAATGAAATATTTTACACTTTGGAAGTCACATGGTCTCTGTCAAAATACCCAATCCCATTCTTGTAGAACAAAACAGCTGCAATTATTTATGAAAAACATGAGGGTCCAGATTTAGTCCACAGGCTACAGTTTGCCCACTTCTGATTTAAGCATAGGTTTTGTTTTTGCCCACTTCTGATTTAAGCATAGGTTTTGTTTTTGTTTTTGTTTTTTAATTTTTTTTAATTTATTTATTTGTCAGAGAGAGAGGGAGAGAGAGCAAGTGAGCACAGGCAGACAGAGTGGCAGGCAGAGGGAAAGGGAGAAGCAGGCTCCCCGCTGAGCAAGGAGCCCGATGCGGGACTCGATCCCAGGATGCTGGGATCATGACCTGAGCTGAAGGCAGGCGCTTAACCAACTGAGCCACCCAGGCATCCCTAAGCATAGGTTTTTATTTGTTTTTGTTTTTTTAATCTGTGAAAGGAATAGGTTGGACTAGCAGCAAACATTCTGTGATGTTGCAACTTGGTGAGCCTTGGTCTTGCTTCCGGAGTCTATTCTCATCCAACAGGGAAGAATTTACATATTAGAATCACTCTTTGTATAAATTGTATCATCCAACTGGAAAGGGAGATTTAAGGTATCATTTCTGATAGAGATAATACCTTATATTCCAACTCTATCTAGACAGGTAGATAATATTAAAAGATAAAAGAGGAATTAGAAATTGTTACAAGCAGATATAATATATAATGTTAGAAAATGATATCATTTTATTATTTGTTAACTATTAGCAATATAATTATTTTTATTGTTATAGCAGAGAGTTACATGGGGGTTGGTTCATGGAAATAGAGACTGGGTTTGGAGTTGTTGTTGTTGTTTTTAAATGTGATCTCCTATGACTAAACAGCAATGTTTAGAGTCTGAGAAGGAGAAAAGAAGAAAAGAAAAAGAAAAAACCCACACAATTGGCATTTAAGCAAAGACCGGAAGTAACAGAACTAGAAACCATGCTTCAGAGCCAGGGTCTGGGTATATAGATTGGTTAAGAGGCAGCATACACATGCCAAGTTTTACCTAGAGAATGAATTCATAGGCAACACAGGGACACTGAGAAAGAAAGAACTGGAACAACTTCTCAGGTGAATTCCTGTTGAAAAGTGGAGAGTGACATGAGGAACTGGGATACAACTATTGGATTTCTTCCAGGAGTTGCCTTCTGTCTACCTCCACTGGTTTCAAGGATCATTCTTCACATGGCACATAAGGGTGAATAAATGCTTGAATGCATAATGAAGTGACCCATACAGAGGATGTCCTATGAGCTCTAAAGAACAGGCACTCTCTTCTTCAGGGGTTCTAAGGAGTCACCACCATTTTAGTATCAGTTCCTTTCTAGACTTCTTTACTCTCAGCAAAGCAGGCCTTTTATTTTCTGTCTATTCTTCCTTTAATGATGCAGGAAAATATCTGTCTCTCCTCTGGATTATTAGACATTTACAACTTAGATTCTTACCTTTTATGTCTGTGAGAGCCAGTTGTGTGCCTTAGAAGGTTTTTAAATTTTGTTTCATTTTGTTTGTGTGTGTGTATGTGTGTGTGGAAAGAGACACACACACACACATTTTGTATGTATATGTATATATATGTGTGTGTATATATATATATCCCATGTACCAAATAAAACTCAGTATTTAGTAAATGATAATCAGCCTAGTCAAATTTTTAAAACTATCTTAAAAGTCTAGTGAATTAAAGTAAATTGAAAGATGAATTTTGCCCTCGCTGTCCAGCATTACTGCATTTTCACTTTGGCTTTGGTTTGAACTCAGGTTAGTCTTATCATTTGCCAGAGAAAACATAAGTCTGGCAGCCTAACTTGTTACTCTCTAGAGAATCTTTCTGTACAACCCCCAATTTAGGTATCTGCTATAGGAGTTCTAGAACAAAACATGCTGAAAAGAAAAGCTTTTAATCTGATATTCTAGTTAAATTAAAAATGGAGACGTTTCTTGTATAGAGTTCATTTGATTATTTAAGTATATTTTGATGATAGGGAAAATGCAATCAGATTTATACTAGATGACAAAAATTTTGGGTCTGCTATACAAATCCATTCTACTAAAATATGAAATATTGCATATAATTAATTTTTAACATAAGGGTCTCTAATTTCAGATCCTGGCACAATCCACAACATGAGCATAAAAATGCCTTGATTCCCATGAAAGGCAGGTTTAGAGTTAAGAATGTTCAACATTACCCTAAACATAATCTGTGTAAATAAAATATCAAGTTAATCTAAGAGTCAATTTATTGTGGATTTTAAATGGATCAAAAGAGAGGATTCCCCTCCCTGAGTTTCCCTGCTTCTAGCCTGAATCCTCAGCAATTTTTACCAGATAGTTCACTCTAACTTGATAACATAATCTTTTTTTTTCTTGACCAGCAGTTTTCAGTATTTATACACTGCCCAAAAGGTAACATCCAGATAATTTTCACATTGTGCAATGCTCTTCACAACATGGCTTTTGGCTCTATGTTCATTCTCCTCTCCTGCCATTTTCTGTCTCCTTATACTTTATAATAGAAGAATGTGGAACTACTCATTCACCAAGGAACCTGCTGTTTCCAAATTCCTTTGCAGTGGGCATATTATTACTTCCATCTGAAATGCTCTTCTTATCAGCCAACTTAGATATTTCTTTTTAAATTAAATTAAATTTAATTTTTTTGTGTGTGTTCCAAAATTCATTGTTTATGTACCACACCCAGTGCTCCAAGCAATACGTGCCCTCCTTAATACCCACCACTAGGCTCACCCAACACCCACCCCACTCCCCTCCAAAACCCTCAGTTTGTTTCTCAGAGTCTACCATCTCTCACAGTTTGTCTCCCCCTCCAATTTCCCCTAACTCACTTCTCTTCTCCTTCTCCCAATGAACTCCATGTTATTCCTTATGCTCCACAAGTAAGTGAAACCATATGATTGACTCTCTCTCTGCTTGATTTATTTCACTCAGCATAATCTCCAGTCCCATTCATGTTGATACAAAAGTTGGGTATTTATCCATTCTGATGGAGGCATAATACTCCATTGTATATATGGACCATATCTTCTTTATCCTATTCATCTATTGAAGGGCATCTTGGTTCTTTTTACAGTTTGGTGACTGTGGCCATTGCTGCTATGAACATTGGGGTACAGATGGCCCTTCTTTTTGCTACATCTGTATCTTTGGGGTAAATACCCAGTAGTGCAATTGCAGGGTCATAGGGAAGCTCTATTTTTAATTTCTTAAGGAATCTCCACACTGTTTTCCAAAGTGGTTGCACCAACTTCCATTCCCACCAACAGTGTAAGAGGGTTCCCCTTTCTCCACATCCTCCTCAACACTTGTTGTTTGCTGTCTTGTTGATTTTGGCCATTCTAACTGGTGTAAGGTGGTATCTCAATGTGGTTTTGATTTGAATCTCCCTGATGGCTAATGATGATGAACATTTTTTTCTGTGTCTGTTAGCCATTTGTATGTCTTCTTTGGAGAACTGTCTGTTCATGTCTTCTGCCATTTACTATAGCACCAAGAACCATAAGATACCTGGGAATAAACCTAACCAAAGAGGTAAAGGATCTGTACTCGAGGAACTACAGAACACTCATGAAAGATATTGAAGAAGACACAAAAAGATGGAAGACCATTCCATGCTCATGGATCGGAAGAATAATCCGATCCATGACATTGTTAAAATGTCTATCTTGCCTAGAGCAATCTATACTTTCAATGCCATCCCAATCAAAATTCCACCGGTATTTTTCAAAGAGCTGGAACAAATAATCCTAAAATTTGTATGGAACCAGAAGAGACCCCAAATTGCTAAGGAAATGTTGAAAAAGAAAAACAAAACTGGGGGCATCACGTCACCTGATTTCAAGCTTTACTACAAAGCTGTGATCACCAAGACAGCATGGTACTGGCACAAAACCAGACACATAGGCCAGTGGAACAGAGTAGAGAGCCCAGATATGGACCCTCAACACTATGGTCAATTAATCTTTGACAAAGCAGGAAAAAATATACAGTGGAAGACAGTCTCTTCAATAAATGGTGCCGGGAAAATTGGACAGCTATGTATAGACGAATGAAACTCGACCATTCTTTTACACCATACACAAAGATAAACTCGAAATGGACAAAAGACCTCAACGTGAGGCAGGAATCTGTTAAATCATAGAGGAGAACATAGGCAGTAACCTCTTCAACGTCGGCCACAGCAACTTCTTTCAAGACATGTCCCCAAAGGCAAAGGAAACAAAAGCGAAAATGAACTTTTGGGACTTCATCAAGATCAAAAGCTTCTGCACAGCAAAGGAAACAGTCAACAAAACAAAGAGGCAACCCACAGAATAGGAGAAGATATTCCCAACTTAGATATTTTTTAACCATTCGTTCTATTTCAGTTCAGATGTTTTGCCTTCTGTGGCACATTCTCTGATTGTCAGTAACTGACTAGAATTTCCTTTTTCCTTTGCTTCCAGTCTTAGTACAAATAAACAAGTATCTTGAATTCTGATTATTTTAATACAATATGTAGAAATGTAAAGATATGTTTCTCTAGTAGTTTATGTTTTGGGAAAATTCTCTATGGTTTTTAACCATATTCCTGCAGAGTTCAGAGCTTCTGAGCAAAGGGCATTGTAAGGATGCTTGCTTTAACAAACAGCCTTGGAAGCTATATTTTGTGCCCTTCCAAAGACAAAATCTCCCTCTCTAGAGATGCCTTTTCTCTCTCCCGCAGAGGTTTGTTTAGTGAATAAATCTATCTCTGGGGCAGAGGATGGGCATGAGTGTCAGCAGCTTGTAAAAGTTAAGAGCCTTCTAATTGGGGATCCTCTTCCTGTAATGAAAACCCACTGCATGCACAGATGAACATTGGCCTTCATCCCATTGTACTATGGGGATAGTGGCTTTGGGAATCAGAGCTGAAGTACTGTTCTTGTTATTGCTCTTTGCTGTGAGTAATCAACTATCAGCTTCTGACCTAGGGTGTGTGCTGTCCCTTAGTATACATATATGAAACTGGCAAGACAACATGTTAGCTTGCATAAAGTTTAAAATCGCAGACCCTTCACAGTTTCTAACTTTATAAGGTTGAGACCTGGCACAGTGCCTGGCATATAGGAAATTCTTTATAAATATATACTGAATGAATGTTTGGGCTGGTCTGTGAAGGCTAGAGGAAGACATTAATCGGTATACCCAGTATCAGTAAAAAGTATGAATGACATTGAAATTGACCATAAATATTACTGATGTACTATCTAGCATACCCTTCTGGATATATGCACCTTTCATTATCTTTGAGCTATTTTATTAATCTGTACTGAAAACTTATGGTAATGCAAATGTTTCTTTATCCATTAAAAAAGCAAATGAAATTCGCCTTGTGAGTATTGACCCATTTTATATCCATTTGTAAATTCATGTCAGTATTGTTAGGTTTTCTGAATTATCTATGGTATGTATTGCCTACAAGTATACATATGTTTATGTATGTATTATGTTTGGATTTTTCTTTTAATTGGTCTTAACATCTTATTGGTTCCATCATTAGCGTGTTAGAAAAATCTGGGATGTTTGTGTTTATTTTAGAGTTATATTAAAGTTATGATTTTATAAAAATAGTACTAGTGATATATCTTTAACATCATGAAGTGTTGTGCAGGAATTTCCTGTGTGTGGGCATGCTTGTCTCTGTGTGTGTGCATAGGTGTGTGTGGAAGAGCTATTCCATTTGGCTGTTTCAGACTTTCCTCATTTTCCTTTTCTTGGCATTTTCCAAATCTATAGATCACAGAATATCTATAGTCATTGCAATACCTAAACTACTCTGTGGTTTTAGTATGGGCTTCAGATTTGGTAATATTTAAAAGGTGCTGGAAAAAATATATGGTAAGGTAGACAAAGAAATCTCTAAACTTGACCAACCCTTTGCATTGTGAGTAAAAATAACACAGATTTTAGGTTTATAAAATAAATAAATGAACACTTATTATATATTTTATAAAGGGATTCTAAGTACATCCAGCATGGGAAATATCTTGGTAGAATGAGTCATACCCATGCCATGCTACAACCGAGCACCCAGAAGGTACACACGTTTAAACAGCTGCCAAGAAGATTCACGCTGCTTGCTGTATATCTTGCCAAAAGCAAACTTACCTCCAGGAAATTATGAAGTTCTTTATCCCAAGTTCCCTTAAATAGAAAACTGGAAAATTTTTGTTCAGAACATGAGATTAAAGTGAGAAAGTCCTTACTTGCCATAGATTTACCCTTCTATTTATGAAAAATCAATCCAACAAAAATAGAAATTCATATATACATATATTATTATATTGCAAAGTAACAGCAACAAACAACAACCTCACCTAAAACAAAACAAAACAAAACAAAAACAAAACAAAATTAGTGACTTTATTCAGAGTTCATCTGTTTTTTTTCACTGATGTCTGCTATCTCAGGACCCAATTCAGGATCTGATTGCATTTAGATATCCCGTACCCACAGCATCCTCTGAACTCTGACCATTCCTCAGTCTTTCACTGTTTGACATACCTGAAGAACCTTAGTCTGAAATTCTGTGGAAGTTTCCTCAGTTTGGGATTGTATGATATTTTCTCATGATTAGATTGACACCTATGCACAGTGATGCCTTATTGGGAAGAACATCACAGAGATGACTTGACTTTGCTTCATCACATCAGGTGGTTCACCATGATAATATGTTTTCTTACTGGTATTATTTGTCTACAGTGGTGTCTGCCAGGTTCCTTCACTGTTTAGTTAGTACTGCTATCCTTGTAATTGGGGAGAAAATATTGGAAGAGAGCTCATTTAAGTCTATGCAAATATCTTGCTTTCTCATCAAACTTTGACCCAGTATTTTTTAGCATCTGTGGATACCGCTTGCCTGCAGCCGTCACTGCTGAGGTGATTTTCTATTCTCATTTCTACCACATATATTAATTGGAATTATTTTCTAAGAGTTGGCTCTTCTCACTGATTTACTTATTTATTCAGTTATTTATAGATATTTTATGCTTTAAGTTATAATCCAATACTGTCAAAATTAATTTTGTTGCCCAAATGGTGCCAGGTTTGGCCATTTGGAAGTTTATGAAGTTGGTTCCTACAGTTTTCAACTTATTCTCATTCTTTTTTTCCTACCACCACAATATGCTCCAGGATCATTTTATATTTTCTCTGCCTCAGCCTGAAATCAATCACCTCTCCAAAGAGCCGTGGTCCTTTTATGAGAGTATAACAGCTACGGTTTCTTAAACTTACAAATTTGATAAATGATTCTCCTCAAGGTTTTATGCTAGATTTCCTAGTATTTCATAATGGGATATGATTATATTGAATGTTTTTGTATATTTCCATTAGAAAAAATGTAAATAGTATACTATACATGAAGAGGTAACTGATTTCATGTGCTGTCTTCTGTGTGGCAATGTACTCCTCAAGTAAAAAAAAAAAAAGCAATCGAGAAAGAAAAGAAATGGCCGGTTTCCAGAACAACGGTCAATATTTATTGAATTCTAACTTATAAAGAGTACTGTGCGAAGTGCTGCAATATGGAAAAGATATGGCCCTGCCCTTAAGAGGTGGTGCTGTTCTAGTGAGACCAGGAGAAACATTTAACAAATGAACAAGTGCTAGTGTTCCATGGGATCCCATAGGTCATACATTACATTGTATTCCAATGTTTCAACATTGTATTTCTCCTTCAATTACTTTTATTAGATCTCCTCTCCTATAAAAGAAAGCCCGCTATTTTTAAACACCATGTAAAATCCAATTCCTTCAAGAATTTCTTCTTTATGAGTTTTATTCCTTAGAAAGTTATTGAACATCTACCGTTTGCAAAGCAAAGACAGCAACAAGATAACTAAAGCATCTTTCCTAATTTTAAGAAATTTTCAATTCGTAGGGACCAATCCTCCCTGATCTCCCAAATCCACACCACTTTGTTTTGTTTTTATATTTGTTTTACATTTTAAATTCTGAAAAATGCCTATGTACAGTAATACACCTCTGTGTAGTATTTTCCATTTACATTGTTTCCTAGTTAGCCTTTATGGGTTTACTTCATCCTATCATCTTAGAGGTTTAATTTGCTTGAGTGACAGGTTTTTAGCATCATTTCATTTATCCTTGCAATAGTGGCCTGTGGTATTTAGATTGTAGATAGATATAAGAGGTTTATTATCATTGTCAACATCAAATGCATTTAGTAAAACAGAATACGAATCTCCTAGATTCAAAAACAACCCTATTTTCTCATTGTTGAAAAGTTGATTTGATATTATTTCATAAGGTTGTTATATATATAGAAGGAATGAGCTCCTACATGTAACATTTAGACAGGAAATTGGAACATAGTAAACACTTAATGTTATTAATTTTTAACACAAGTTTATGAGTGACATTAATATTTTATGTGATAAAAAGCATAGAGTATTTACCACACAATGATTATCACTGAAAAGGAGAGTAATATATTCAGATATGGATAACTGAAGTTAAATTTTGGACCAAATGCCAATGTCACTCTTCTTGACTGACCACTCTCCTGTCTCTGTTCAACATCCTCACACAATTTAATTTTTCTTGCTGAAAAAGCATTTGAAGAAATTCATTTTCAAATAAAATTGCCATCCTTGAGCTCCCTCTAGTTAGTGAGAAGTCAGTACTGTTAGGCTCAACAAGTAAACTACAGATGTCTTCATCCGTCCAGGCTACTCTCTGCAAAAGGGTTTGCTTCTTTTTGTACAGCCCATGTTTTCACAGATGCACACAATGGCATTCAAGATGAAATAATTTTCAGTTGTTGTTATTTAATATTAAAAACATACAAATAAAAATACAAAATTATTCATGAAAGATACATAAAGTATGAAGAATACCTACTAACTACCTCAGTTAAATAAATAAGAAATTATAATCACTTTGGTAAAGTCATCCATATGATTCCCTTCATTCCATGGCTTCCCTTCTTCATTATTTCTAAGTTGTGTTTATTCTTTTGTTGCTTTTCCTCATAGTTTTACAAATTAAATCTGTGTACCTGAGTTTGTCAAGTTCTGCATCTTCTTCCATCTTGTATAAATGAAACACTGTAAATGTACTGTAACTTGCTCATTTACTAAAAAAAAGTCAAAATTTATCCTTTTTTTGTGTGCAGCTATATTTTATTCACTTTACTGCAGTAAAAGAAATCTAAGGTATAGATAAATACCACAGCTTATTTTTCCAATCTACTAAATGATAGAAATTTCAGTTTTCAGGTTTTTTTTTACTTGTTTTAGTTTTAGTTTATCAGCTTTATTGCTTTATTCTATGTGATTTTAGTACACATGGATCAGAGTTTTGCATGAATATATAGAAGTAATATTGCAATATTGCAAGATTAAATTATCCACATCTTTAACTTTACCATATAATGCTAAATTCTTTTTGATTTTGACATACCAATTTGCAATACCAAAAGTAGAATATAATTATTTCTGTTATTCCCCATCCTTGCCATTAGCTTTTCATTTTTGCCAATATGTGAAGTGTGAAATTATTTTATGTTATTTTAAATTTGCATTTAATTATTTAATAATGAATGCTTATGTTTATTGGTCAGTGATATTTGTTTTTCTATGGATTATTTTTAAAGTTTTTATCAGGATAGTAATTTGATTGGAAATGCATTGAAATAATAAATCAACTCAGAATTCATATTTAATATGTTGAGAATTTACCTTTCTGGGTTGCATTCTAGGTAATTAACTCAAATTGATATGCTGGTTTATCAATCAGGTATCCAATTGATTTTATCCTCATCAAAACTGCTGTTGAGCTTTAAATAGAAATTATTATATTTTTCATACAAGTTCAATTTAGATTTATTTTTGATTAGCTTAGTCTTTTTTTTAGCTATTTCTTGCAATTTACTTCTACTTTCAATCACCTCTAATATTTTGTTAAATGTGTTAAACATATCAATTTTATATTTGCCTAATTATTTGCCTAATTATTCTAATGTGTATATTGTCCATGGGTTTGATATGGTTATTTGTGGCTTTCACTCATAGTGCCTTGTTTCTTTGTGTTCTGTGAATTTTACTATAGTACCATGGTTTTTGAATCTTTGTGATCTACTTTGAAGGTGAGCATGTCAGCTTCCCCAATGGAGACCAGTAGTCAGAGGCCATCTCAAGTCAAATTCTCTACTTGAGGTTCCTTAGGCCACCAAGGTAATCTGAAAAAAAAAAAAAATTCTGCAGTAACCTTGAATGTCAGATTATAGTTATAATTTTCCAAGGGACATGCCTTTTTTATGTCCACTGAGCACCAACACACAGAGTTCCTCATTTGGAGACAAGCATGGGTTTCACTATTATTCATCCTCTAGGTCATTTCTACTGATGCACCCACTTTGGGTAGCCTAAAAGCCAAGCTCAAGTTTCCCAGGTTTGGCAAATGCCAAAACACCCTCCACATGGAAATCCATTTCTGCTTTATGTTTCTCATCTTAGTTTCTGGTCTCTGAGATATACTTTACTTATGTTCCTGTACATGTAAAGGTATCAGTGTGTGTCTGTGTGTGTCACATCTACTCCAATGTTTTCAGTTGTTTTCAGTGAACAAATCTTCCAGCCTCTTAATGACCATAGTATAAGAAAGGGAATACTCCTCATTATTTTCTAGTGTGGGTGGACTTGTATTTAATTCAAAGAGAAATTAGCTCTGCTGCCCCAAAACACAGATCCATGCTCCAGTGAAAAGAACTGAAATGAGACTGTTGCTGCCAATTTAACACTAAGAAAAAAGCATGTTTCTAAAATATTAGGATGAAGATATTGGATTCCAAACTAGCCAGGCTCTCCTGCTGCTACCCGTTCCCATACAATGTTCACTTAGAGTCTTAAGGAACAGTGTGTGATGTTTATTGTGGGAATCTGTCCTATTATGAAATCTGTGTTTTCCTTGGCTCTGGACCCCTTCACGTGGGAGTAGCTTTTATTCCACTTCATTCCTCTGCATGTTTTCATAAAAAAATGATTAGAGAGGTAGTTTCTGTGGCTGCATCTTTTGCCTTTACCTGAATTGAGGGAAACCTGCTGAAATTAGACCATGCAATGAATATTAAATTTCCGAATGCTTTCTAAATGATCTGGAAATAGTAAAGAAGAAAGGGTCAAAAGAGTTGAACATAATTTATTGAAGACCCCAAGTTCTTTCTCTTAAATACTTCATAATCACAAGATAAATATCTATAATGATTCAACCCCAGCAATAAACCAGAGGATCTCCTAATGCAGTGTGATGGCAAAAATATCTGACTCTGTCTGTTAATAAAATATGTCCTTTAATAGGCATTATCTTAAAAAAAGACATTATGAAAGACACCAAAATTGTCTCTCCAGCTTCCTTCATTGGGAGTTATGATTTGTTTTTTTAAAGGGCCATGTTAGGGTTTTACAATAGTCATTTTGGAATTTTAGAACAGCAAGACACTTCGGAGGCCAAATTTCTCCATATCTGTCTGGATAATAGTTAGAATTAACTGGCAAGTCTTCTGGGAATTCAAGGATTCAGATTTCTGCCCTCCCCTCTGAATATTATTGAAATAGTGGGGACTAGTCCTTGGCGTATGTAGTTTTAAATAACTTCTCAGTAAATCTGGGTGAAGAAATGATCATATCTAGTCATCTAACTATATCAATGAAGAAACTGAGGCCTTGGTTGAATATTTGCAGAAGCCACATATTTTCTTCCTTTGTGCTAAACTGATGCTTTTTAAGTGCTTATATAACTTATAATATTGTTCCTGGCATATCACTAAAACAAGTACATCCAAAAGATGATTTGGGAGAAATGGAGTTACACTCCATTGGTAGTAGTTGTATTCAAAAGTTTGTATTACTGTTAAGTCTTATTTGTCCCATCTTACTTCTTCTTAACATCGAAAAGCAAAAGATATTAATAACAGGGTTGAGAATTACCCTTTATTATGGGGCAGATTCATTTTCAAAATATCGTAGAACTGCTTTGAGTGTTAACACTCCTGGGAATGTATTCAATTCCTTGGGCATCTGCTTATTGTCATTTGGGTCTCTAATGTCCATGGTATATACACATAAAGGACAATTAAAATTGCTTAAGTTTAAATTACATTCAATATTCCTAGTTATAACCTAAGTGATCTAAATTTTTTAAGGGATCTAAATTTTTAAGGTGTAAGTTTAACTTATTAATATTTTTGTTCCATTCACAAATGTAGTCAATTTTGTATTAAAAGACATACTTTCCACTTTTTCTCTGATAAATGCTTGATTTCTCAATTTTAACAGATTAGAATTCCTTGAAAACTAGTCTCATTTACAAGTGTAGTTTTTTTTTAACTCTTGTGAACACACCAAAACAACATTCTAGATTTAATAATACATTAGACTTTTAAAAAGCACTTCTAACCACTGACAGGGTAGCCATAATAAACTAGCAATCAAGCTCACCCTAGGTTTTAAGCAACTATAACGAATCTAATAATTAAAACTGAACAAGGTAATATAACAGCTTCTCATACATGGTTAAATACAGGTAACCAAAATGATCAAGTTCTCTTATACCTTCCAAATTAACATCAAAAGCCTGAAACCAATTTTAAGAATAATACTTAAAACAATAAATCAATACCAATATATCAATATATCAAATAAATAATATCAGTAACAATAGTATCATATATCAAATAAATAATATCAAATAATATCAATACCAATAGCTTTTATATGAAAATGTTAATGTTATGAGTTTTGATTACTTCATCATCTCTACTATTTCCATCCTTTTTTTTGGATTTGTAAAATCATGCATTCACTTAAACAGGATTAATTTTACTAACTTTGGCTAGCTAAAGTTACAGGGTGACAAACTGGGCCAGGTACAAAGTTACCTATGTGTCAAAGACTCCCATTCAGAACCTGGGTCTGGGCAGTACACACTGGATTCTTCCCCAGCACACATGAACATGCTCAGTACCTTTCATGGTAAAAATTTTGATTGCCATGTCATGTAGAGATTCCAAGTCAAGAATTCAATATGTTATTAGTTTCATATTCACCCAGATGCCAATTTTCTTAAGCATTATTTTGGTTAAATTAATTTCTTTATTACCTGAAGAGATCTTCCTTTTTTTTTTCTCTCTCTATCTTACCAATCACTATTCTAGACTCCCTTTACTTCTAATACGTACTCAGCAATGGCTTGAAAATTGTACCTTGATAGGGTGGTCAGAAGAAACAATGAACAGCCAGTTAAATTTATATTCCAGATGAATAACAAATAGTTTTTAGTAAAAGTATATTCCATGCAATATTTGGAACATACTTACACTAAAGAAAAGATTCACTGCCTATCTGGAATTAAAATTGAACTGGATATCCTATATTTTTATCTGCTAAATATGGTAATCCTTATGCTTGGCATAGATTTCCAGAAGCTACTGTGTAAACTTTGATTCTATTAATAATAAGTGATTCCCTTACCTTTTTTGTAGACACAGTGAGGTTAAAATCCTGTCATTCTTTCCTTTCTCCCTCTGGCAGAGCACACTGCTTCAAGTAGATGTTCAGTGAATATTTGTTTTATGAGGCCTTCTTCTCAGAATCTAAATGATGTCAGTCTCCAGATCAGTTTGGGAAGTGTACAGATGTTGTGCTGGCTGATATGAGCCTCTAGAAACAAACAAACAATCATACATTCGGGACGTGAATTCACTGGAAGGCATGATGTACCTTCTGATCTTCCCACACTGTAGCACAATGGGACAGGGAGGATAGATGCTGCCCTTTACTCAACAAAAGTAAATGTAATTAGAGTAATTTTGGAGTAGTACAAAATTACAAATTACAGATTACAATTACAAAAGTAACTGGGGAGGAGTCATTTTTTTTTTCTTTCACAAGATGACATATTCCTATTTTTGTGTTACATTCGGTTTATGCAATATTGCTGCTGAAGGCCCATTTAACACCTGTTTTGAGCAAGCTCTTGTTAAGATGTCCAGGAAGCTGTTCATTCTCCTCTCCAGGCAGGTCATGCTCTGCTGGATGTGGTTTGCAGGGACTCTCATCAGGGGTTAAAAGCCAGGCTTCATTAGCCGGCCTGTCCTGCTGGGGCTCTCACCTCTGCTCTCTCCATTGTAAAATGCATGCAGGCTTTCCAGGGTCTCTGATTCCTGAGTGGCATTTATATGCTTGATTTAAGAGACTAATGACAAGGAGAGTGATCTTTAGAATATATTACAGATAAAATGCAGGACAGTCAAGGAGACAGCCCCCAGAACGCTCGACGCCGAATGAGAATTTCAGAGTTGAGGAACTTACAGACTTCGCCTCTGTGCAGTTTAGTCTGAAACTCTTCAGTGATCCCAGAGTTACTCCTCTTGGGATTTCAGATAAGAATTGACCTGGGAATCAATATTCTTTCTAGAAACAACCCCAAATCACCTTCAAATGATTGTGTGGGTCAATTTGACGCTATCAACAACAATTGTGGAGATGGAGGGACTTTTATGAAGATATAGAATCCTCACCACTGTGGAATTCAGAGTTAGAAAGATCACCAATCTAAGAAAGTACCTAACCATAAAAATGTGGTTTTTCTCTCTCACTGTCTGAGTAGAATGTGTTAAGTGTGGAGTAATGTAAATTTGGGGGAAAAATAATTGACCTTCAACTGCAGCTATGAAGGTACAGGCACCGCTAACACATTCGGTTCTTTATCTTCATGGTCTATATACATGCAGTTATGCATTTGTCAAAACACACACACGCACACACACACACACACACACACACAAAACATACACTGTTTTATTATGTAATTAATATACTGTTTTATAAATGTACTTAACATCTATACTAAAAATTCATTAACTATGTATTATCATATGAAGCCATTGTATAGTATCCATTTTTGGATTTTCCAAAACTTATTTAACCAATCCAATATAGTGGAACATCAGGATTTTTTTCTTTTTTTCTTAATGTATAATTAACATTTCAAATAATATCCTTGTGCTTGTATCTTCAGACGCATTTCATTTTCTTAAGATAAATTCCTGGTACTTGCCCTTAAGTTTTTTTCATACATATTTCAAAATTGCCTTGCTGAAAGTCTACCCTGGGCAATGCTGACACCAGAGTGTGGAAAAGCCTCTCTCCACAAAGGAAGATTATATGGTAAGAAGAGAAGGGATCCTGTGTCTGCAAACGGGAATGGAAAGGTTTGTGAAGAATATGGAAGTTAATCCAGGATTAAAGAATAAGCATTTCATAAGAAAAGAGGAGATGAACTGTAGGTAATGTTTTGATATTGTTGTTATTCCTCTTTGAAATCACATCTGAGCTGAAAGAATTTCAACATGCAAACTAGAAAGAAGCCTCATTGTTCTCACTGCAAAAATCATTCCTTCAGGATCACCTGGGGGGCTCAGTCAGTTAAGCTTCAGACTCTTGATTTCAGCTCAGGTCATGATCTCAGGGTCCCGAGACTGAGCAACACATCAGGCTCTGGGCTCAGTTTGGGGTCTGCTTGAGGTTCTCTCTCTCTCTCTTCTCTCTGCCTCTGCCCCTCCCCTACTCTCTAAATAAATAAATAAATAGTCTTAAAAAAATCACTCCTTCATTTCTCCTGGGACATCATGGGATGGACACCCATTTCTCCTGCAGTTTCAAACTCCTGCACACAGTCCCTAGGGGTAGAATGTACTTCTTTCTACTCATATTTCCATTTTTATAATTCTAAGTCATTTATTAACCAAATCATTTTAAATGAGAAAAACAAGTACTTTCCCATAGTTAGGCAAATGAAATAAAATGATCAGCTGAACTGGGGTTTTCCTGGACACCCACTCACAGTAGGATTTTATGTCCACATTCTTTTCCTTGCCCTTATAGTTTCTCCTTTCCTTGCCTATCAGCAGTACAGACTTCCCCAATTTCTTGCATGGAGAAAATGCACCTATAGAAAATGAGAAGGGTCCCTGTGGTAATAATAGTTTCCTGCCAATTACAGAAAGGTCCTGTCCCCAGTACATATTTTTTCCTATTGAGAACCAAACAATGTGTCCCAAGTGGCATTTGATTTGGAGGATGAACAAGAATGATTTTTAAGCCTAAATAAGTTTGCCTTTTCTGGTTTCCTTTTTTACCAAAAATGCTGTTACTGATGAGCTTCTAAAAGTCAGTCTCCTCTCTCTGCTGGCGGTATTTTCAGAGAAAGTAGAACAGCAGACAGCCTTTGCTGCTCTTTTGCAATTTTAACAAATTGTCTTTTGTATGTGTCTAGGCAAATGCAAAATCCCTCCTTTTGCAGTGATCAAAACCTAAAAACAAAAGCCTGTTGATTGACTAAGTTTTTCAATTTCTAATTAACAAATTTTGTTCTTACCTTTGTAGACACCATAAATCAACCCTTTCACTTCGAAGCTAAAAGGCAAAGATCCTTTGAATCTCTATGTTATGACACATACTAAACAAAGACAGGCTGCACTTTGATGTTTTCTTTGGTTTAAACTTGTGCTGCAAACAAGAAGAAATTATACCTCAGCCTTCGTCTCCTGAAGCTTTCAGAATGAAATTAACCCCTCTGAAGAAGGACTGTCATCTTCTTCCAAGGGAATGTTTTATTAAAAACATGTTAAAAACAACAACAAGCAAAAACAAAACAAAAACAAGAGGTTCCTTGAAAGAGGACCTACTATGTTTAAGGCATAGCATAAAGAAAAAACTTTCTCACAGAACCCTTAGCACAATTCAACAGCTTGACTTTTGTTAGGCCTCATTTTAAAAATAACAACCTGAACATTGAAGAGACTTAGAAATTTGCTCATGGCCACAAAGTAAGTGATGAAGCTAATATCTGAATGGGGATATATTTCACTCCAACATCCATGTCCTTCCCACTATGCACATTGTGATGTTATAGAATTGGGTATAACACAGTGACTGTAGGCTTCAAATGACTAAATGAATTCATGTTCCTCTGGGCACTTTTTAAGAAAAGAGAGTAAATGTGAATGGAAGAAATTGAGGCACTTGAACTTTCCCTACCTGGTTAAAAAAAAGAGCTCACTGGAGTTTACTGGGGAATGTTTTATCAATGATATAGAACAATGATATAATCTTGAACAAGAGAGCACGGTGAAAGTTGCATTTTAAAATGATTCTTATTTTATGCAGGATGAATGTAGTATGTCAACAAAGTAAGAAGGTTCTGGATATGGTCTTGGTAATGGGAAGCAGTTGGGAATCCAAGAGATGTATCTCAGGAAAATACAATGGAATTTGATGGTAGATTAACTGGGGAAGTAAAAGAAGATGCTATACTTAAATATGCATTTTCTAACTTGAAAATCTAAAGAATGTGCCTGTCACTGTTAGAAATCAGGAGATGACAGACCAGAGAAAGCACATCTCCATCCACAGCAGTCCACAGCAGTCCACAGCAGGGAAAACCTCAGTGCTTGATATTTCAAGGTAGTAGGGAAGATAATTTTTAGTTAGTACTTGAAATTTGGAGAGAGGTTGTCAGATTATTGTCAAGGATCTGAAGTTTATCCATTCTAGAATGGAAAGTAAAAATTATAGTGTTCTTATTCATACAAACTCTGTCTGCGAGGATCTCATCTGTAAGTCCTGGAAATGTGTGAGAGTGAAGTTTTTCTAGAAGAAACACAATCACTTTTTCATCAGAAGTCCAACACTCTGCTGTACATACTCGGTTATAATTTCATAAGATGAGGACTTTTAATTCAGTCCGTAAAAGAAACCAATCTGAACCAGTCAGGATCCTAACCCTTTCTTCTTAATTAGCAATTTCAGCTTGCCTTCATTTATCTAGATAAATCTTCAGGTCAACTACTTGACTTAGGTTAGGTTCAGGAAATGACAAACCCACCCATCTTTGTTTATCCCTTTTTAATCCATATTGTTGGAAAGTTGACTCTAAAGTAGTGATTTCGATCACATTTGAATTACATGAGATGAAATAAAAAGAAAGGGAAAAAAATCCCAATGCTCAGTCAGGCCACCCCTCAGATATATTATATCAGAATCTCTGCTGAGGACATCAGGACATGAGATTTTAAAAATGCTACCCAGGTGATAATGATCTACACCCAGAGTTAAAGACCAATGCTTAAGGAACTACCATTCTGGAAAAATATTCCTCATATTTTTTAACCTCTTTTTTTTAACACTCAAGACTGCGAGTTAATGCATTTTCATTTACATTTCAATTGGGCCACCATGTTTTGTCTTAGAAACATTTAACATGGAGTTATATGTTTTGCAGAATTGAATCTACAGTGTGGATCCATCAGCAGGCTGTCCTCACCTCCTGGGGTTTGATTGGCAGGAACATGTTTTCCTGTGGAGTTCTGCCAATAGCATTTGTGTACAACAAACAAGGCCAAGTCTCAAGAAAGGTTTGGGCTGGATAACATGACAGACACTTTGGCAAAACCTTTCATTATTCAGCACATTATTGTGAATTATTAATAAAATTGTATTGTGAGGACCTAGAAAAGTGAAAATGGTAGCGTGAGTCTTACAAATGATTAGGTTCAATATATTATTAATTAGATCATTAAAGAATATAATATGCAAATATTGTATTGGAGCTAGTCAGCCAAGGCCAACCGTGGCAAACTTTACTTGATAATTTCCATGTCATACACCAGGTGTAGGAAGTAATAGATCAGGAATGGTTGGCCTTGCTACATGAGAGAAGATATCAGGATCACAAACCCTAAGACAACAGGTACTATTCCTAGAGCTTCAGAATGACTTTGTAGGGAATGCTTCTTAAAAGACATCCTAGCAGGCTGATATGCCAATACGGGCTTCTAATTTACTATTTGTATTTTCTGATTTTCCTCATTTCTGCTTTTTAAAGCAGAGGAACAAAACATGTCCCAACTGAAGGTTTTCTTTCCTTCTATGGTAATAATTTCATCCAGTCCTCTGTTCCAGCCTCACCTCAGACCACTAAGTAGCAATGAACCAAAAGTCTAATGACCTAGGGTTTTGCCACTGATAAATTGTCTAACATCTTGAGTCCCATTTTCTCATGGGAATAAATAGATATGTTACTTTTTCCCACAGTCTATTATACAATATAGGTGTAAGTATAAAAGAAGTCAAAATGTACAAACATGCTACTTGTAGAGTAGGTATGGACTTAATTCAGTTATGTTCCCTACTGCCACTTCCAGACTACTGCTCTCCTCTTTACTCACCAGAGTTCTCTCATTGGTATTTGAATATACCCAATCTCCCTGACCTCAACACCCACACTTTTACATGCAACAATACTTCTTCAGAAGCTACAGACTCCTGTATCCATTACCTTAATTCCCTCATCCCCATTTATTGTCAAATGTCTTAGAAGTTGGTCTTATGTATTGAATCTGCACCTCATACTCCAGTCTGGCTTCTGCTTCTGTAACTTTGTTGACACTAGAGTCACTAAGGATTTTTATGCCATCAAATCTAAGGAATTTGGCAGGGGGGAGTGGTTCTTGTCTCAATTCTTAGGAGACTTCAATGCTATTGGTCACATATTTCTTCTTGATACTCTCTCTTCCTTTGGATTCACTTTTGGATTTCCTCTTATCTGTCTGAAAGATCATTTTCATTTTAATGTAGATGCTCATCCACTTTTACCCGGCTATGAGCTGTTGACAAAGTGACAAATTTGGAACACTTGTATTTTCTTTACTGTAACATACTATCATTTATGGCCTATATCATACATATATATTGCTAATCTTCCCATACATATCATACATATATATTGCTAATCTTCCCACCCTAATCTCTAGGCATGAAATTAATTCATTATATGCTGTGGTTTTCAGATGCATATCCCCAGCAAAGATGTATCTTCTCTGGTTCATATCCACATAATTAACCAAAATGAACATCAAAATCTTCAATGTCTAATTTAAACACACACTACTCTCCCTAAAATCCTTGCATAGTTTTCTATCTCAATAAGTGGGACCTTCTCCATCCAATTCTGTGGATCAGAAATTACAGTCACCTCTGTTACCCCTTCCTAAATCTCTGGATTTCATCCACTTCTCTGTATTTTCAGTGCCTATACCCTAACCCAAGATACTATCCTTTCTCATCTGGACTATTAAAACAGTTTCCAAAATATTTCCCACATCCACTCTGCCATCCTGTTACTGACTGTCCATATTTCAGTAAGACTGATTTTATCAGGAGGTGATTCTGTTGATTTTATATTCCTCTTTGTTTAAAATATCTTAATGTTTTCACATTATACTAAAGATAAAGATGAAAATTCTCAATGAGCGAAGAGGCCTATTTAATCTGATCAACTACTATCTTTCCAGTGTCATCTGACACCACCCTCACCTTCATTTCCTGCCCATGACACACCAGCTTCCATTCAATTTTGTAAAGACTTTATTTTTTAGAGAAGTTTTGGGTTCACAGCAAAATTAAGCAGAAGGGAGATTGCCCATATATATTTGCTGCCACACATGCATAGACTGCTCCCCTTGTCAACATTCCCCAACAGAGTGATACATTTGTTCCAACTGATAAACCTACATCAACCTATCATAATCCCCCAAAGTCAATAGTTTATATTAGGGATGACTCGTACATTCTATGGGTTTGGGCAAATGTATAATGATACGTATCCACAATTATATATATGTATCCACAATCATACAGAATAGTTTCACTGCCCAAAAAATCTTCCATGCTCAGCCTATTTACCCTTACCTTCTCCTAATCCCTGGCGACCACTGATCTTTGCATTGTCTTCGTAGTTTTCCTTTTCCAGAATATCATATTGTTGGAAACATATAATATGTAGCCTCTTCTGCTTTGCTTATTTCATTCAGTAATATCCATTTAAAGTTTCTCCATGTTTTTTCATGGTTTGACAACTCATTTCTTTTTAGTACTGAATAATATTCCATTGTCTGAATATAGCATAATTTATCTGTCTGTCCACCTACTGAAGGACATCTTGGTAGTTTCCAAGTTTTGGCAATTACAAATAAAGCTGGTATAAATATCTATTTGCAAGTTTTTGTATAGATCTAAGTTTTCAACTCACTTGGATAAATACTGAGGTCTGTAATTTGCTATAGCAAATGGTAAGAATATATTTAGTTTTATATGATAATAGCCATAATATCTTCCAAATAGTTTGTATTTTGCTCTTTGCATTCCCACCAGTAACGAATGAGAACTTCTATTGTTCCACATCCTCGCCAGCATTAGGTAATGTCAGTATACAGGATTTCGGCCATTCAAATAATTGTGTAGTGATATCTCACTGTTGCTTTAATTTGCAATTCCCTAGTTCCACAGTTTAGTTTTCCCTTTTCCAGAATGTCATATAGTTGGAATCATACAGTGTGTGGCTTTATTAGGCTGGTTTCCTCCACTTAGTAATAGGCACTTAAGTTTCTTCCATGTCTTCTCATGACTTGATAGCCTCATTCACTTTATTCCCTTGTCTGAAATAAGCTTTCTTTTACAAGAACATTTTTGCACAAACTTCAGAACAGATTTCACGAATTCTTTCCTGAGGGGCACCTGGGTGGCTCAGTGCGTTAAGGCTCTGCCTTAGGCTCAGGTCATGATCTCAGGGTCCTGGAATCGAGCCCTGCATCGAGCCCTGCATCGGGCCCTCTGCTCGGCAGGGAGCCTGCTTCTCCCTCTCTCTCTACCTTCCTCTCTGTCTACTTGTGATCTCTTTCTCTCTGTTAAATAAATAAATAAAACCTTAAAAAAATTTATTTTTCCTCAGAAAAACTTTCCCTTCATTCTCAGTTTTCTTTAAAAATATTCTCAAAAACTCATTTTTTTACATTGGTAATTATAAGTTTATTAGTGGTTATTTGCTTAATGTTGGTGTCCACAGTGGACTAAATTCCTCAAGGAGAGTCCAGATTTCTCTTGTTCACTGTTATCTTCCCAGGATCTAGCACAACGTGGCCCACATAAAGGGATCAGAAGTACTGGTTGATCAAATAAATGTATAAATGAATAAATGACATTTGGAGGATAATTCAATGTTAAGAAAAATAATATTTAAATAAGATTTGGGTTATTTTATGCTAAGATTTTATAATAGCACATCAGATTCAGAAAACAGTACCATTTACAAACCCTAAAATGATAATAAAGAATGCCAAATATTTGTTTTTTTTATCTGTTGAAATTTTTAAGCTCACTAAGTTAAAATATACAGCTTATTAGATAAAGAGAATATCAATGCCATTTTATTTCAAATAATATTAGAGCTAAATAATATTTTTAATTTGCCATATTTTTTTACTAGAATATTTTTGGTCTCTGCTCAGCATTTTATTTATTTATTTTTATTTTTTATAAACATATAATGTATTTTTATCCCCAGGGGTACATATCTGTGAATCGCCAGGTTCTGCTCAGCATTTTAAAGAAATTTTTTTGTTTGTTGTTGTGGTTGTTTAATAAGCTCTATAATTAATTGGGAAAATGTTTTTCTGTTTTTAATCAACATCTAAATCTTTAGTGTTTTTCTCTTTTTCATTTGCTTGGTTGGTATTTCTCCCCTTTCATCAGGCCATCCAAAATACAGCTCTAATATCTTTGCACTTTTGTCTCCAGTATGAATTTTAGACTCTTTAATATGTGGAAATTCCTGATGGCTTAGTTATTTTTACCAAGAATAGCTTAACAGAAGCTTTTGGGAAATCATGCTTCTTGACCTCTTTGCAATATTTTCTGGCCCATGTGTCTTGCTTATAATTCTTAAGGGCTACACATTAAAATACTGTCACACAATTTAATATTTACTTATAGGAGGTCATTAAGTGGAATGCCATATTGAGCTAGAGAGTGATATGTTCTTAGAGAATGGCTAATTGTCTAAAAAGGAAGGCCTTGCATGTTGACTGGTACTCTACTACATTTACTATGATCTAGAACTGTTCAATAAAATTCTCTGTGATGATAGAGAAAGCCTAGTCCTTGCTAACACAAAACAGCCATTAGTCATATGTAAATACTGAACAATTAGAATGCAGCTAGAATGACTGGGGAACTCCATTTTAAAATATTGCTTAAAATGAAATTAATAATTTAAATTAAATTTACCCTCTTGTAATATTCATAGTACAACTAGTCTCCAACGATGCACAACAAACCGAGTTTTTATGGAATTACTGACATTATCTGCAAGGCTGGTTTGACCTGTGTCTGGTAATTTGGCAGTTTGTAAGCATCGGGATTTAGGAAAGCCAGAAAAATAGAACAAAACAAAACAAAAGGCCACTGAAGAGTTGTTGGCTGTGTGGCCTTTGTAATCAGGTTGAGATTCAGTGGAAGTTTGGGAAGACTGCCTAAATCCAATCCTTAAAGACACGAGTTAAATAGAAGAGTCTTATTCCAAATCAGTGTAAGAGAAGAAATATATTAGGAAACAAAATATAGCATAGAATAACAGGCAAACTGACCCTTGCCAAGGGAAAGTAACATATAACTAAATGGTTACAAAATATAAGAAATGATCCATCTCCCTCTGGTCTACTACAGAAGAATTTTGTTAGACAAAACAAGAAAGGCAGAAAGAGATTAAGCTGGAATCAAGATTGTTAAATGGGCATAATAATTTCTTAATGTGCAACTGGTAGACAATATTGGATATTTGCATCACTATTTGACTATTTAATCGATTTTTAACAAAAGCTTTTAAATAGGTTGTTTTTTAGAGTAGTTTTAGTTCTCAGCAAATTGTTTAGCTGTTTACTAATCAAAATACCAAATCAGAAATTATTATTAAAAGTATATACTTTATCGTGTACCAATAGCTTATTACTAAAATGGCCTCTCTTTATTAAATGTAATACCTTAAACACCTAGCACAGTATCTAAAACTTGCTAAGCAAATGTTTAAATAAATCGTTGCTAAACAAATCTTATTATATCTAAAAATATGCCACATATGGAGGAGATGTATTGTTTTTACTTAAGTTTACTTATACTTCTCAGTACACAAAAATCTGATGTGGATTTTGACTAAATCTATATATTAAATTAGGCTGCCCAGTTGTGTACTTTTGAACATCCAGCTGATTGCCTTTTCCCTATCTTGCAGTTTGGTTCTTAAAGCTTCCCACCTCCAGCGTGTATCATGTGCATTTTCGAAAGCCCTATGGATATTCCTAACCAACTGCCATAATATTCTACATACAGAGAGTGTAATTTAGCTTTCTTTCCTCCAGTACTCTGTTAATGGATTATTTTTATTTAACTCCATATAAGGCGCAGTCTTTTCTGCACAGTGCAAGAAAAAACAGAAAAGCAAAATAAATGCTTGGATTTGATTGTATCCTTTGCACCATTCCCACAGAGATCTACATAGCCCCAGGGAAGAAATACTGAGCAAGAAAATGAAAATGCAGCAAAAAGAACTGTTAGATATGGAGCAAGACTCTGTTCTCTATTACTCTGGATAGAAGCTGGCCAACCAAGACTCCCTGGTGTTAAGTGAAACAAGCACTCTCTTCTCTGGTCCTATAACCACAGTGGTCTCTGGTGTTGTACCTTTCCCAGTGAATATATGGACAAAGTTCATCAAATGGATTCCTTTATACTTTTAGAGCTAGAAGAATTTTGAATATCTAACTATATTTTAAAGAAAATCCCACTGTCCACTTTGCCTAGTGAAGTTCTCTAGCCAGTCTTTGGCTGCTTGTTTTGAAAGAGCAAGGGTCATCCCTTTGGGCTAAGACCTTGTGGATTTCAGCTGCCTGTCAGAGAACAAAGCTAAACATTTTCAGCCTGTTTCAGACCTGCTTAATATGGAATTCAAATAGAATGTATAGCTCCACTGTTACATTTTGATTACTAACGAGGAAATGAAAAGTGCCTAAAATGACAAAAAATTAAAAAGAAAAAAGAAAAGAAAGAAAGAAAAAGAAAATGTGGTCCTTTTCGCCAAATCTACACGTGCTGAGTGACATAAAGGATTTGACAATCCTTTGGATCATTTAAACAAAAAATGCTTTCCCTTGTAGCCATTAAAATATGTTTTCAAAGGCTATTTGATGACATAGGAAATATTCATTATATAGTTTGAAATGGAGAGAAGCTATGTTAAAGCTCTATTAGTGAGGTTTAATTCTGAGAAATATATACAAGTATAAATAAAAGTAAGAAAAACCCACTGGCATGTTACAATTGTAATATTTAGGTGACAGATTTAAGGCTGATTTTAATTTTATCCTTCCTAATTACTTACAAATATCCTGCATCAAACTGGCCTTTCAGTAAAATGATTAAAAGTTTGGGTTCTGGAGTTAAGGCGACTATTTTTGAATTCTGATTCAGACTCTTACTAGGTGGTTAATATTAAGCAAGTTACATTTTCCTCATTTTTAGAAAGGCAATGACATCAGTAACATTGTAACAGCATACCTGTGACAAACTGAAATAATGTATATAAGGCACTTACAATGCCTAGCCCATAGTAAGCTTAATAAACGTTAGCTCTTTCTGTTGTAAGTTTTGATAAGAAAGCTATTTTTCAAGTGATATTTTCTATCTATGAATAAGCACATATTCGTACATTGCTCAATCTAAAACAAATCACTCTGTCTTAAATTTATGGGAAATTAGACCACTCAATATTGACTGAGGTTCAAGAAATCTGCTAGGGGCTCAGATGAATGCAGACATTCCATTCCTGTATAAAGTGTAGCTGGATACTCAGATTTTTTTTTTTAAGATTTATTTATTTATTTGACAGAGAGAGATGGAACACAAGTTGGGGGAGTGGGAGGAACTCCTTTTGTCAATAGACTTTTAATGGTGTGGTGCTAAGGGGTGCAAGGAAGGGAAGTATTCTATTGTCCTATAACTAGGTCTCAGTCTTTTAGGGAGTCTTCTCTGGACGATGAACTTGACACATCCTTCTCAGGCTTCCCGCTGTTCTCCTCATCCTTAGGTGGGACAAGATGACTAGAGTGGGCTGGAATCAGGTATGTCCCTTCCCTCACGTTGGTCAGGCTTTGATAAAACTCCAATGGGTCAGACTCTGCTTAACTAGATCCTCCTATGGGTAGGTAGGCATGGTTGAGAACAGAATGTCCTGGCATATTTCAAAACGGTTACTTTTCCCTCCCCACTGCTGAAAGCACAAGCGGAATTTTCCTTGATCTTTACAGTAAGAAACTGGTAGAGCTCCTGGAGGTAACAATTTTAAAAAGTGGGCTTCCCCTCCCTTAAGGCTGGTTCCCACTCTGGAGTTTTCACTCTCTGACTGGTCCACATTGAGCCTCCAGCAATTTTTCAGTCGCTGTTTAGGTTTTCCTGTACTCATACTCATTCCTGCAAAGGTTTCAGTGCATGGGTTTCTGTTCCAGTTAGCTGTGGTTCTGTATAGCCATTGCCTGTCTGTCTCCCCAGTCTGGGGACAGTGTTTTGCCTTGTGACCTCACTTCTCTGACAGATCTAAAAAGAGTTTTTGATTTTTTAGATTGTTAGGATTTTTATTTCTTGTTAGGACAGGATGATGACTTTCAAGTTCCTTACATGCTAAACCAGAAAATGAAGTCCATAATCATATGTTTTAAAAATCAAAGAAATATATACATGTTTAGAGACTCAAATGAAACTCTAAGGCTTGTAATGCAAACTAGCAGCCCCCTCTCCTCCATCTGCCTCTGAACCCACCAGATTCTCAATTCCCTGAAAAGACAACTTCCCACTCTTCGAGGTATTTCTTCTTGAATTTACCTCCATTCTTCAAGTTATTTGCTCAGACATATCTTATTTTTAAAGTAATTTCTACACCTAATGTGGGTTGGAATTCACAACCCTGAGATCAAGAGTCACTAACTGGGCCAGCCAGGCACCCCTATCTTTTTGTTTTTTAAATTTAGATGATCTCAATTAATTTGGAAGATTAAGATAGTATTTATTGGTGTGTGAAAAAAAAACAACCAGATTTAGCTCTCACTACCCCAACATTGCCACATTTTCAAACCCTCCCCTCACCCCATAGGAGCTAATATATAGTTCCATAATCTAATGTGTTTGAATTATTTATCTTTAGTCTATTTTAATTTTGTAGATGTGGTTCAGAGCAGGGCCATGTAGTAAAATAAACTATGCATTTTCTTTTCTTTTCCTTTTTTTGGGCAAACGGTTTCTTTTTCCAGAGATAGAAAGTTAACTCATTCTTCCTTAATTAGTTATTTGCTTATTTAGTTTCTATCCAAGTTCTTCTCCAAACTCTTGGGATGGAATTGTGCATGTACTCTCAACATGGACAAACATCAATTTTATTATTTTGTGAACTAACATGTGTGGGCCCTACCTTTCCACTGGTGCAAGGCACACTGATTTGCCCTACCTGCCAACCTAGTATCTTGGGTATTTCCTTTTTACACCATCCTCCTTCTTGACTTAATTGTATTCTTGGGTCTTTGCATGCTATTGTTGCTAGTGCTTGTTCCTTTGAACCACAGTGATCTTGGGAAGTCAACTCCCATGTCAGAGTGAAGCATGAGGAGCTGAGAAGGAGTTCTATATGAAGGGTTTGGCTTTTGGATTTCAGACTTTATTATAGAGTGATTCAACAGGACTCAGATCTTTTTTGGCCCATCCCCAAGTTTTAATCTCTATGGATTTTTTTCTCTTGGCCCAGTTTCTTCTGAGAAAACTTGGCAGTGAGTATTTTAAGAGACAAGTGGTAGAACATGCTTGAGAAGCGTACTGTTTAACATTTGTACTTTCACAACCCTGTTTCCAGTAAAATGCCTTGCCTTTTTCACCCTACTTTTCACTGTGTCTCACATCTTGGAGATTTCTTCTCTGGTGAGTTGTTTGCCTGACTTTTCCCCTCCTTTCAGTGACTTAAGATTATCCAAATAACTTCATTATTTTTTATTCTTTCTTCTTGCCTCCATCTTGTCCTTCCCTTTCTTTCTTTATATTTACTTCTAAATGTAACTTTTCTTTATACTTTGTCATCAGATGGTTAAAACGCTAAGATACACAGATAGACACACACACACACACACACACACACACACACACACAAGACCTTTAAGACAAATTATGGCCACTAGTCAATTTGAAAATATCTCAGAGTAAAAGTAATTTATGCTGATCATGCTACTCAAAAGCAATAGTATTGATACAAGATCTAAGAATTCTCCTTTGAAAAATAATGAAACCTCTACAAATGCAGCAATTTTAATTTTAGATTTCTAATTAACTCTTAATTCTAAAGGTGGTAAAGTGCCTAAAGCTTCAAAGAGTAAAGATGCTGTAACTATTTTTTAATACAATAATTAACTTTTAATTCATTAATGCATTTCTGTAGCAGAACTACTCTACTTGGTATTCAGAATATTCCCAGAATCTTTTTCTTCTCAAACAAAAGAAATAGTATTTTGCTGCAAATAAATCAATGCTGTATGTTTTATTTTAAATTTTAGTTGTTGTAATCTATTTCATGATATCATAGTAACATTCTCACTGGGTGATTTAATAAGTTAAATTTATATTTCAATTCCCATAGAATTTGAAATATTTGATTGCTTCTTTTAAAGTAGAAAATTTACATTCTGTTCGCACTGTTCTGTGACTGATTAAATCCTGAAAATTAATGAAGAAGCTATTTTTTAGCTTGAGCCGCTTCTTTAATACATCTTTGTTGATTCTCAGACTTGTCTTGTCCTTAGAAACCAAGATAATATTCCTAAACCAGGAGGAAGTACCACTGAAGAAGTACATATTGAGTGTAATGTCCCTTGTCAAATTTCTAGAAATCAAACCTTTTTTTTGGCACTCACAGGTTCTGGGGCTTGTGCGCCTCTGCCTACTTCTCCTTAGACCCTATTCCTTCAAGTGCCCAACAGGTCTATGACTTCAGAATGAGTATCTGGTGCCTACGTTGTGCTGTCAGAGGTTGCCAATTTCCCTTTAATAGCATCCTTTTTATTGTCCCTAATTCCCCAAACCTCTGGCCCTGCCTTTTCTTAGGCGTCCATAATGAATCTTCTAATTTTACTTTCTAACCTATCCCCTTCCTCTCCAAATCAATTTTGCATTTGTTTGCCTTAGGATCTTCCTAAAGAATGCTTCTATTAAAACATTCTTTCTCAAAAATATAAGTTACTTGTTTCATTCCTTATTCATCGCATGTTAAGTCTAAGCTTCTCTATGTTACTTTTAATATTCCTTTTCCATTATAGCTACACCAATATCCCCACCATTCAAACATTATACCTATTTCTTTGCTATTCATTTTTTCATTGTTTACTTTCCTTTAGAAAACACTTTCCACTTCCCTTGAATTATTCGTCTTATCTGTGTCAAATCCAGACCAATTTCTACCTCTCTCTCTATCTCTCTATCTCTGTCTCTTTCTGGGTGTGTATGTGTGTATAGCTACACACCAGCTGTAGTTAAAAGTATTTAATATATACCAAGTTACATGTTAAAAGTATTTCTCAAAACAATCTGTGAAATTGTTACTATTTTTTCCAGCTTTATATAAAAGGATGGTGCCAAGAAATACTAGATAATTTTGCCATGCTCCTATAGTGGGTAAGAGGAAGAGATGGGATTTAAACTTGTTAACACCAAATCTAGAGCCCAAACCCTTAACTACTGTGCTGTACTATTCAGTAAATACATTATGTCCTTTCCTATACCAATGGAATCAAAGCACACAGGCAATTAACTACTCCATCTATAAGTTCAGGTCAGGAAATACATCTGTAAGTAAAACACTGAAGTACAGAAATTTTACAGAATCACCCTAGGATATAGAAAGATAAATGATGAGAAAGTAAGATGGGATTTCATGTTTATTTGAGGGAGAAAAAATAATATTAGAGAATTTTTATGGAGACATTTTTCAGGTTTCCATTTTTGCTTCATAAACATTACACCTTAGATGGCAGTTCAGTTGGTTTGGGGATTGAAGGAGTTCAGAACATGCTACCCCAAAATATGCTGCTTTGTATGTGGGTTATTTTGAGCTGAAGGCACTTGAAAGACAGCACATGCAGAGAGAAGCTTTCTCTGAACTCCCCTTATTTGCCTAAAGACAGATCCTTCAAAAGAAACTCAGTTGCCATAAATCCCTCCCTAGGAGTTTCATTAAGCAAGGAAAACTGATTCTTATCACAGAACAGGAGAATGGAAGTCAATACCACACCCAGACGAACATTGTCATGAACTATCATATCTCCCATCTATTTTATTAAGGAACCATTTATCTTTCAAAAAAAAAAATTTACTCTACCCTAAGTTGCCTACCTCTCCAAACCCTTCCCCTATTCACATAGTGTATAAGCTCTTAAACCTCACTGTGTTTTTGGATATTCATCTTTTTCCCCGGCATGCTTTCATGCATGTAATATTAAAAATTAATAAATGTGTATATCTTGTCTCCTGTTAATGTATGTGAATACTTTTTTTTTGATAAGCCCAGCAATTGAACTTAGGAGGATAGAGAGAAAATCTTTCCTCCCCTAGAGTGCCATTCTATGGGCCCTTAGATATTCAACCATCTTCTGTTCTTTCAAATAACAAATCTCTGTTAAGAACTGATACATTCATGGGGGCACTACACATAGAATGTAGGCATCTCCTGACAAGGTTCTCATTCCTTCGATTCTCACTGTTTGCTTTTTAAGCAAACTGTGTGTGTGTGCTCCTTGACTAAGGGGAAAACATCAGCCCCCCCTTTTTTTCTTCTTTTTTTATAAAGGATGAATATCAAGATGCAACCAACTGTTGTTCAAAATCAACATTCTGGTCCTACAATCATCTTCTCTACCTGAGATCAATTACTCTATTTGCTATGGACAATTGACCACTCTCTGCTGTAGGAAACTGCACTACAGAACTGGATCACATAAATGGATATTTTAATTTAAATAGTTTAAATTTAAATTAAATTTTAAATTCAGCTCCTAATTTGCACAAGCCCACAGAAGCAGGTGCTCAACAGTCATAGAAGTCAGCAGCCATTGTACTGGACAGCACAAACAGAGAACGTTTCTATCATTATGTGTCATGAAAAAGTTTTTTGACGTTGTTACTCAGAGCTCTGTTGTGGTTTCATTTGTTGGTTTGTTTGTTTGTTTTATCATGGCTACAATTAAACTGGCTGGGAGCTCTTAAAAATGCAGAGGTTCTATTACCAGCTCTGACAGTTTTAATCAGAATGTCTCAGGGTGGAGCCAAGGTACTGGAGTTTTTTAAAAGTGCCCCACTTTTAGTAATTTTAGGCAGCCAGGGTTGAGGTTCAATTCTATAAAGTAAAGTTTATCTTTCCAGAATCCACAGCTCCCTTTTGAAACATGTCTTTTAAATCAGCATTTAAGTATGATAAAAATCTCTGCTCTCTTAAAAACAAACAAAATCTTTCCCCAGAATAGGTATAACTCCAGTGGCAACAACAATAACATCTCCTCTTGATCCAGGATCCCATTTTTTCCACCACTTAACTTTC
Organism: Mellivora capensis; assembly: GCA_004024625.1. Classification (NCBI taxonomy): domain Eukaryota; kingdom Metazoa; phylum Chordata; class Mammalia; order Carnivora; family Mustelidae; genus Mellivora; species Mellivora capensis. Next base: position 62,333 of record PISX010003085.1, read on the forward strand.
TTATTATTTGCAAGGTCAATTCTTTAAATGTGTGCCTTAATCCAGGTGTCAATTTTCTCACTTTCCACTTAATCCTTATTCCAAATAGCCTGGCTTCCATCTCCGCTATACCACCAAAGTGACTCCTGGTAAGTAGACCAATGACTACCACTTTACTCAGTACAGGCAGTATTTTTCAATGTTTATTGCAGCTGATTCTCAGGAGTCCTTAACACTTTTGGAAATTTTGTCCTTGATACACTCCCTACCTCACCTCTTCTGATGCACTGTCTCCTCTTTTCCTACTCTGTCTCTTCTGTTCTCCTTTATTAAGTTTCTCAAAGTTTCATTATAGGTTCTCTCTACTTCTTGTTATTTTCTCTCTTCTTAATAAAAATCATAGTTACAGAGTATATGACAATCTATATAACAACCAGTCTCAAATTAACTTTTAGCCAAGATCTTTTCTCTAAGCCAATATCTAACTGCCTGAGCAATATCTTTACTGGGATGTTTTAAATACATATAAAGTTAATCTGTCGAGAACACAGTCTATGTTCCACTTCAAATGGGTTCTGCTTCTTGTATTTTCTATCTCAGTCTGAGTCACTGAAATTCTCCCACTGTATAAACCAAGATGCTAAATTATCTTTGAAATCTGTTACCAATAACTACCGCATGTCCAGTGGATGACCTCAGAAATGTCTCTCAAATATGTGTGTTTCTTTTTCTTTCTGGTACCTTCAACTTAGTCTAAGCTACCACCATCTCTTTCTCCTAAGTGACTTACCTACATTAATGACAGACACATCCAAACCCCAACTTATACAACCAGAGTGGTCTAAGATGCAAACAGGGTTCTGTTCTTCACCTGAACAAATGGTTTCAATAATTTGTACTTTTAGGATACAGACCATAATCTATTATTTATGCCTGCAAAGCTCTTCTGATCAGCCACCTTATACCTCCCAGCCATAAAATATTTCATTCTTCTCCTTACTCTAAGTGCCTAAATTAAATTGACCATTCTTGAGTTTTTCTTACCTAGATACCTTCACATTTGCCATTTTCTTCTGGAAAGGTTTTCCATTCTACTAATTAAATACTACTACATTTTAAATTCCAGCTCAAATATTGCATTCTCAAGAAAGTTTTCCCTGATTTGATAAATAAATTTAGGTTTTCCTATTATTTATTCCCAATACTCCAATAAGTTTATTTAGCACAATTAATCAGTGTTTTTAAAATATGTTATTTTGTATACTCATTCAATTAATGTCTGCCTCTCCAGTGGATAAGTTTCTAGACATCAGGGGCTGTATTTATTCTACTCAATATTTTCTGTCTAGTGCTCTAGCATAGTGCTTGACTCACACTAGGTATGCAAAAAGTATTTATTAAATAAATGAAAGAAAAATATTTAAGAATAACATAACTTATTTTCTAAATAGTCAGAAAATAAGCTGTCTAATGAAATATTAGATACATGGATCTTCTGATATTCTTGGAAAAAATGATGATCCATGATCAAAGGTAATTTTTAAAATTTTTAAATGACATGATCAAACTGATTAAAAAGTGAATAATTCAGACCAACCCTGTCATAAGCAGTTTCATTCTTACAAACCCACATTCTGTGTCTAGAATGAAAATGAAGGGAGTTATTATATCAGCACAATGTGCATGTTGGAGGAGAGTCTGCTACAGAAGGGAAAAGATGAATGTAATCCTTTTTCATCTGGATCAATTGCCTGGGTATTCAAAGCATTTCTCTCTTATCCAGTCTGCCCATGTATATAGAACTGACACCAATTTAATCCCAAATAGATTAAAAAATAATCTCAAGGTACAGCATGGTAAATTATTTTTATGGTTTCCAAAAGCTTGTGCATAACTATTTAGGACAGTGAATTCTTCTTACAACAACAAAAAAATTAAATAAAACAAACAAATAAAAAAAAAACCAAAAGAATGAAGAAAGTTGAAATCCTGCTTTGAAAAAAGTGGTTGTTTTAAATATGAACATTTGTTTAGCACACAAAAAATACAAATAAAATCTGAAGCTTTTTAAAAACCATTAAAATAATAATAAAAATGCTCATTCCTGCTCTGAAATCCAGCTTTCAGCAATAGGGTACTGACAATGTTCTCTTGGCAGAGACGATAAATAGATGAATAACAACATGTAGCCTGAGGTTATGGAGGTAGGAAAAGTCAAGCATGATTTCAGAGACATTCTAGGACTTTATTAAATTCATTTATAAGTTAGGGAATTTTTTGGTGTTGCATTGGTTTAAAAATGCTTATGAGTTCTTGTTTGGATGAAGTCATGGTAGATATATGGCCCAGTCCTAAAGTAATCTAATACTATGAGATAAGTAAAAAATTATTTCTAAATCAGTGTCTGGTACTAAATTCCAAATATGTAAATAACAAGAGAATTCCATTTCTTAAAGATGTCATTGAACAGATGTTTTCCTACTTTTCTGAATGAGCCATGAAGATCAAAGTTATATGAAATGAATTCTTATTACAAAAGTCAGTTAAGAAGTCAGTAACATTTGCATATGGACACCAATCCCTTTAGGTCATTCTTTACCCCATGAAGAGAGAGGCTTACACCAATGTAAATAGATATACTTAAAATGGCTCTAATGTAGGGCCAGCTGGTTTATTATGCAGTAAAGAAATTTTAGTTTGCAGAGTGCTCATCTTCTTTCAATACTTTCAAAGAAATAAACCTTGTGTCCTGGGAGAAATATATTTACATAACTTTTTAATTTTTATTTATTTATTTATTTTTTAGTTTCCAGATACACTGAAAATATATTTCTTTTCTTTAAAAAAAATAAATTCCAGATAGGGAGAGGCAAGATGGTGGAGGAGTAGTGGACCGAAATGACATCAGGTCACAGGAGTTCGGCTAGATAGTTATCAAACCATTCCAAACACCTACAAACCCAACAGGAGATCTCAGAGAAGAAGAGCAGAAATTCTAAAAACAGAAAATCGACCACTTCCTAAAAGGTAGGACATGTGAAGAAGTGAATCCAAAGCAACAGGAAGATAGACTGCGGGGGAGGGGCTGTCTCCCGGCAAATGGCAGAGCAGTGGAGCACAAAATCAGAACTTTTAGAAGTCCGCTCCACTGAGGGACATCGCTCCAGAGGCTAATCAGGGGTGGAGCCCTTGCAGGGACAGTGTGGTCTCAGGTCCTGTGGGGTCACAGAAACATCAGGGGTGTCTGAATCTGGCAGAGCTGCCAGGTGTCAGAGTGGTGAAGCTGACTAAAGAGACAGAGCCAGGAGTGAGCTCCCAGATCAGGGTTACCTTAACCCAGGACACAGTCAGACCACTGCTCTTTGAGCAAGGACCCCACAAGTGGCAGATCCAGGGAGACTCACCTTCCTCCTCTGGAGGCAGGAATATGCTGGGTTTGGAGACTCCAAATGGGACTCTGTGCCAGAGACAGAAATGCCCGGTCACAGGCTGGGTGAGCTCGGAGCACAGGCCGAGACCAGGGAGATGGGAGCGATTGACCCCTTTTCCCTGAGGGCACAGTAAGGAGTGGGGCCCTGAGCTCTTGGCTCCTCTGGGCTGGAGATTGGGAGGCTGCCATTTTCATTCCTGTCCTCCAGAGCTCTACAGAAAGTGTTCAGGGAACAAAAACTCCCCGAGACTCGAGCAGATTTCTTAGCCTGGCCCCTGACAAGGGCAACGCAATTCTACCTCAGGCAAAGACATTTGAGAATCACTGCAACAGGCCTCTCCCCAAGAAGATCAGCAAGAACATTCAGTCAAGACCAAGCTCACCTGATCAAGGAGAACAGTGGAATTCCAGAGAGAGGGGAAAGCAATGCATGGAAATCATGGCTTTCTCCCCAAGATCCTTTAGTCTTGCAAAGTTAAATTTTTTAATTTTATTTTTTTCTTATTCTAATTTTTTTAAATTTTCCTCTTTCCTCTTTTAAAGTTTTTTAACCAGTTTATCTAAACAATACCACTCAAAAAAAAATCTTTTTAAACCTTCATTATTATAGCCATATTTTATCCTTCATTATATTTAACCTTATTTTTGTATACATATAGGGTTGTTTTTTTCTAAAAAAAATTTGGGATACAATTTCTTCTAATAGATCAAAATATATCCTAAATCCAGCACAGGGCTGTTTCTAGTCTCTAGCCTGAGCACATTTTCTCGCCCACTTCCTTTTTTTAATTTCTTTCTTTTTCCAACCAATTTATCTTATCAATTCATTTTTTAGATTTTTTAAAAATTTTCATCTTTAGAGTCATATTCCATCCCTTCATTGTGTTTACCCTTATTTTTGTGTGTGTATATATATATATATATATATATGGGTTTTTCTTTCTTTAAAATTTTGGGAGGTAGTTTCTTCTAAAGACCAAAATACACCCAAAATCAAGTGGGTGGCTCTGTTCTATTCACCAGCC